>JZLH01S0629783.1:0-17453 GCA_001188425.1 Eucidaris tribuloides | reverse complement strand
AGTATTTTGTAATTGTCAAAGGGGGCGCTTTTCACTTGAACAATTTTTTGAGACGTGCTGCAGCATGTCTCAAAAAATGCTGCAAGTAAAAAGCGCCCCCTTTGGCAATTAGAAAATAATCTGGTGACATTATGCTTACATCATCGTTAAGGGTAAAGTGTTAGCTTTCAAATGCCATTTGTTCTGTTCAATTTCGAGATATGTTGTCAAAAACGAAAGGGTGGAATCACAATTTTGTCACTGTTACTCCGGACTGCAATAAAAGTGGCACAATCGCGATTTTACCCTTTGTTATTCAAATTAACATATCTCAAGATTAAGACAAGGAAATTAAACAAAACTAACGATATCTGAAAGCTAAGACGATGCACTTCACGTTGACGTAAGCATCATGTCATAAGAGTATTTTCTAATTGCCAAAGAGGGCGGTTTTCACTTGCACAATTTTTTTTGAGACACACTGTATGTAATGCTCCTTCTGCCTCTAGAAAGAAAGTGTGGGACCAGTGCCAGTACTTTTATTTCCGATCACACCGTCTCGATGCCTACTGCAAAACTTGTCAGATCAATAGAAGCTTCATCCACACAGCTTCTCAGATCTGGAACAGTCTCCAAGACCATGTTGTTGGAACACTTTCTTGTATCGATCTCAAGTCTCTTAAGAGCCGTGCACACACGTTTCTTTTGGAACATGCCAATTCATAAATCAAGCACCTCATTTGCCTGCATTGACAGTGATGAGTTGCAGTGAACCATTTGATTGGCCCTTCCTCGGTGTTTTGCTTGGCTATTGTTCATATTTGCATCTTATATATACAGAAAGAAAAAAATAATCTTGTTTTCATACATAACACACAAAATCTGAAGAGTGTTGTAAGATCTTTATACTGATGTTTATTTCATCAAATGTGAGTGGATATACATAATCTATCCTTGAAATTGGTAATTTTTAAGAGAATTTTTTTTCTGGGTGACAAATGTTGCCTACTTTTTCCAAATAGTTACCTCGCTCAACATCACACTGCCCCATGTCCTGGGTTCTGCCCTTGTTCAGGATAAATCCAGATGACTAGACTCATAAGCCTACAATCCAACATTTGGGTACGGTACTTGCTGAAATAACTCTTAACATGCTTTATGGCAAGTTTCGATGCGCCATGGTATTTTATACACATAACTAAACCACATTCTTGTTCTAAGTGCATACAAGACCTGAATGCCCATTATGCTGATAAATGGATAAAGCTGGACTATACAGGGTGGCCAGCAAAGAATGCTACGAGTATGATCGCTAATTTCTTCCACATATCGGCAAAATGTCAATTAATTTTTATTTCGTTGGCTAGAACATTCTTTTTTCCAATAAAATGATACCCAAGATCATTGATTTTTGAGTTAAGGCGTTTATGATTCTAGTCGCCATTTTTCGGACTGGCAATGCAATTTCCCAAATTTTGCCAATTTTTCACGCGGGGTCAATCGGAAGCCAGATATTCTGGCGTTCTCGCTAACCATATCGACAAAGCGCGATGACAATGGAGGACAATTAGCTCGCATCGTCTTCCTTATGAAAGCGATGGACATATCAGCCGTTTTGTCATTTGCGGTTTGTCCGCCGTATACGGCCGGTATGCTGTTAGCTGAGACGCCAGATATCTGGCGTCCGTAATGACCGCCCGCCGTGAAAATTGGCAAATTTGGGAAATTGCATTGCCTCCGAAAAATGGCCCTAGAATCAAAACGCCTTACTCAAAATCAATGATCCTGGTATCATTTTATTGGAAAAAGAATGTTCTAAGCAACAAAATAAGAATTAATGACATTTTGCCGATAATGTTGAAGAAATAAGCGATCATACTCATAGCATTCTTTCTGGGCCACCCTGTATAATACATTTCTCTGCAACTTTCAAAATCAGACGTTTGTGCCCGCCAGCGAACGAAGCACACCAATGAACAAGTAAGTCAGCTAACAAAGCACATAAAGAGTTAAATGGACAGGTCCAGCTTCCAGCATTTGGGCAATGCTTGAATTTCATCTGCATACTTGAATGCAAGTAAGCGACCCGTGTTATGGACAAAATCTCACATGGAAGGTGGGGGGGGGGGGGGTAGTGGATTTGACGATGTGTCCCATTCACTAGAAGGGCAAACACGTAAGTGCCCTAGTCTGATTTTACTGATATAGGTGAGGGAAGTGTATGATACTGTACGAAGTTGAGACTATTAACATGTTACAGATGATTTGGTTTCTATATAAAACACATTTTTTATAGACCCCAGCCCAAGATATCCAATGGGTTAACACTGCTTCAGCTGGGTGCTAAAAAACTTTGGAAATTCATACAAAATTATAACTCTTAAAGCCACTGGTTTACATTTACCAAAGTTAAAAAAAAAATGTGAGCTACATAATCCTCCACCCTCCAAGTGTATTTGACAAGGTCTATAAATGAAGCCCTGAAAAAAATTGTATTTCAAAATGATTATTCAGTGTTTAAAAAAAGTGAAAATCACAAGTTGACCGGATACAGCTGCTCATTTCCTCTCATAGACTTACTGTGTGTGTGGATCTAGGCTATATTTTACTCACCCCCAGTACAATTGTTTATTCATTCATATCTGCCAGTGGCAACATAAATTTCCAAACTTTTGTATTCTAGGGTGTTCGTTTGTCCATTCCAACACTACTATGTAGCTCAGATAGCAAAGTTTGACATTTCTTTAAGCTCCACAATGTTAGCCTATTACTTTAATTATTTATTGTAAAAATTTTCAGAGGCAATTGGACACTTCCCTTCCCCAGGATGATAAGTGCCATCTACCTACCTTTGATAAATTGCTACCACAGGCATACTCTAAGTTGCTGATGTGAAACTGGAGAAGCTTGCTTTCTAGTTCCGTGAATGTCAGACTCGTCTCGTCCATGAATGTATGATGCATCTCCATTATCTTTTCTGTCATGAGAATATGTTGCAAGAAAATAATAATAAATAAACAAGTGAATAATTGAATTAAACAAAAATTAAATACAACTTATTTAATAATAAAATAAATTAAAATGTTCTAACAGAGATATTGACACAAAACAAACAGTGGGACAGACACACATATTCACACAAAATATTCTCATCACAATATAAACACAACAAAAAAAGTAACTACCCCCTTTTTCAAAATACTATAACTTTAAAATTGAACGGTGTTGAGCACAATAATTTGGCGAGGATGTTCCTGCACTAATTGACTAAATTCTGTGAGAAAATGTGGTTGATCCGTCAAGTCATGCTTGAGTGAGCACATATTAAAGGCAAAAAGTCACTTTTCAAAAGTCACAAGGGTCATTTTGGGGGGTTTTTGATGCAGGATTTTGACAAATTCTGTTTCTGGTGAATGATTAATCGCTATTTATGTTAATCATCTATCGTTTGATCCTCTCATACGTCCTTTGGCACTTTTTGCATATTTTACGCTTTGGTGAGCGCAATTTAAAAATTTCCACCTTTTCTCGATTTTGAAATTGTAAAATCCATTAAGTTTACTGCAAAAAATGTTAATCCGAATTTTTTCAGCAAAATGTATCTTTACGGGTTGTACGAACATAAGAGGTTGTAACCATGACAAGGTTGAGTGAGCACACTTTATAAATAAGGGAAAAATGTCATTATTTACCATAATTTTGGCATAAGAGATGACTCATGTGACTTTTGAAAAGTGGCATTTTCACCTTTAATGCATGCTCATTCATGCATGACCCAACGGACCAATCTCATTTTCACACAGAAGTTAGTCAATGAGTGTAGGAACACTCTTGCCACATTATTTTGCATAAACTTGTTTTGTTAAAAAGTTATGGTATGTTGAAAAGGGGGGTAGTTACTTTTTTTGTTGTGTTTATTATTTTACACACAAAATTACACCGAAAAAATAGCAACAAATAGATCAAGAGTAATGACGGGATTGGGAGCATTCAGCAGTTGAACCCCCCCCCCCCCTTAGAATATTTTTTCTTTGGATTTTGCTTTGCATGAAAATCTGGTAAGTACTTTCAGGATAGCAAGAATAACAAGATTAACAAGTAAATCAGTAAATTATGGAATGCTTAATAGATGTCCTCGTCGATTGTATATGTCGGTAGGATGGCGTCAATCTCTAATTTGCCGTCCAGTTTCAAAGAATTCTAAACACACACAAATACGTAGCCAGCTTCAAAGTACCCGAGCAAACTTCATTTTGCGAGGACAATAAAATTCTCCTGTTTGGAAGATTTATGGGAAGTTGACTTACTTCCTAGCGGGGAGTCTTCCTCTGCGTATTTGTCCTTCCTCCACTCTGCGATGGCGTCTAACATCGCGTTGAAGTGGAATTCCACCCGCTTATCGACGTGGGAGTCCGTGACTGTGCCCCCTTCCTCGAGTAGGTCACACCTTTCATGCATCTTGCGCATCTTGTAGCCTCCCTGCAGATATGGAAGTTAAAGGCATTATTTAACATTGTGGCATGATTGTGTTGCAGTATAGCTTTGTGATAACGACGACTGCCGACAAACTGTGAGCTAGGGTCCAGTGTATAATGTATACAGAGTGTTGCAACAAGCAGAACCCAACTTCCACCATGAATATATAATCTAATGAACATAAATTGTTTATTGCAATAAGTCATCGCACAGGGAATAACCATCTGTGACCGTGTTGATGAATAGATCTACATCTTGTGCGCAAGGCAATTTCAACATTGTGCATTTAAAATGTTTGCAATTCCATAACTCAAGGCTAATTATTACAAATATGGTATCAAATGAAAGAGTAATATATAATCTTTGTGATGACATATTGCAATTATCATAATTATGTTTATTAGATTAGATATTCCTTGTGGAATTTGGGTTCCACTTTTTGCAAAACACTCTGTATAGCGCACAGTCCTATGACAAAATATAGAATGATGAATTGTACAAAAAAATCTCAAGAGGACCAAAAGACTTTGGTATGTACTTTGAAACTTGAAGACACTGTTTAACATTGTGGGAACCTCATTAAAAAAATTGTCAACTTTGATATCCTAACGGCAGTGGATCTCTTTTACATGCCTAAAAATTAATATTGTATAAATGCAATGGCATTTAAAAGAAAATGCCATCTGAGACCCTTTAGCAAAATATAGGATTTAGAAACTCAGTTTTAGAGGAATTATAGTGACCGTTAGACTCTGATTTGAATTTTTTCTCACGAGAAAAAAATTCCTACCATAGAACGTTCACTAAACGGCTATTGTTTTTCTTTCGCATTTTTCAAATTCTAGGTAACAACTGACCCCCAAATTTCACAGACATGCCTTTCATCAATAGCCTAAGGGCATGGGTTATCTTTTCCTGGTCTGCGGAGATGTTTGCAAATGAGATCCACTGCCTTTAATGTACATGATAGTGTTTGAAAGGACAAATAACACCCTAGAACACAAGACATTAGAGAGTTATGATATCACTAGCTAGCAAAAGGTGTGCATGAATGAATGAATGAAAAATTCTATAAAACAGGAGTCTTTGGGGGAAATCTGGAATGGTTACTGACTGATTTTCACTTTTTAAAAGAATATAATGATAATTTTGAACTGCAATTTTCTCAGGGCTTCATTTTTAGACCTTATTGGAAACCCTACTAGCATAAAAAAAATCACGTAGCTCTGATTCTTTTAAAGCAGGAATAATTGCTAAACAAAGCATTTAAAAGTTAGAATATAATTATGAATATTAGGCTGGACTTACTTGTGATGAATTTCACAACGTTTCGTCTACTCCTGTAGACTTTATCAAGTGATGTAGTGATGTAGAGTATTTTGAAATGCTGCGTTGCCTAGTAGTGACGCGACGCATCTCGGCGTGGTAACTGCGCATCCCTGGATGCGCACTTGTTGCGATGAGCGCGTTTTAACGCTTTGTCCCATATGTGTGGTAGATTGAATGGAAGACCTCCCTTTTTGTTGTGAAATTCATCACAAGTAAGTCCAGCCTAATATTTATAATTATATTCTAACAGTTATGCGACTGGATGACTAATAACATTCATAAGACTAAAGTATTTAAAAGTTGCATTGATTTGCAATATTTTTGTCAGATTTGAAAACTTGCTTAGTCTGCCAACACTTTGGCTAACTTGCTATAACGGCTGAATGCAGTTTCATAAGTAATTTCACAGGAAACTCAAAATACCAAACTTCATGCAGTTAATTTTTGCAAAGATCGCAGTATAGAATATATGAATCTCAAACTTTCATCGCTGCAGTTTATCTATCTTTCTCCTCAGCTGGGATTGATTTCTATCAAGGCATGAGAGTTATTCAGTAATAGTATGTTCATGCTTGATTCTCCTCAAGTAAACAAACTCAAGACAAATCCTTCCAGTCAGGAGATACCCCTCAGCTGGTGCATCTTTGGTATATCTTTCAACCAGTTTGGTTCTACAGGCATTTTTTTTATCTCTCCCAATCATGTCACTGCCCATTGAAATGCTCTCAGTTCCAGCTACCAGCAGAGGTGCTGTAGTGAGATTGGTAAGGCGTGTGCATGATAATCTAGAAGTCTTGACTTTGAGCCCAACGCCCGCCCGGCATTAATGTCCTTCAGCAAGACATTTTTATCTGCTTTGCTGCTCTCCACCCAGGAGTATAAATGGGTACCTGGTAGGGTGACAATGACTCAGTTTGTCTGGCTTGATGCGTCTCCTTTGCAGCTCAGCTAGGAATGCTCCCCAGGGAGTGGAAATGGTGCAGGTTAGAACTGTATCCCAGTGACCAGGGTAATAATATCCAAGCACATGGAGACTGATCTCATTGGTATTATGCATTATATTCCACATACTAAGAATCTTACTATAGGATTGGCCAAGAGTTGATCACGTGATAAAGAGTAGTTTTCCCATCATATCACTCGAGAAGAAAAGTTCGTTACACTCTATAGATAGTCAATTGATAGTCCGAGTGTAACGCACTTTTATTTCGCGCGTACTCAAAATGTTGATAATTAACGCGTTAGGACTGTGTGTACTGAAGAGATCAGCGAAACAAAAAAGTACTAACACCATCTCGGCAGCGCGCGTATTTCACGCGCGCAATACGCAACATGCATGTACGCTAACGCGTACGCGCGCGCATCGAACCTCGACGCCACTGGTGATGCGCACCCAGGTGTTGGTCGGGCGCGTATTCCATATTCGGGCCCATTATGTCTTTTTTTAGAGAAATAGTCATCCTTTTTGTTTCTTTAGTTAAATAGTTTCCGATGTGGAATATAAAGCAAATAATCAACTTTTGGTTTCAGGCATGAGACAAACTATCACTTCCTCGGCGATCCGAATGTATACCGCTATCTTTCCTCAGCTTCGCTTCGGAAAATAGCTACATCCAGATCGCCTCGAAGTGATAGTTTGTCCCATCACTTTACCAACGTTGATTATTTGCTTACTATATATTATTATTAAAGACACTATATAACACTGTGGAAGACCCGTTTAAAAAACTGTCGAACTTTGCTATCTGACATATCTGACAGTGATTGAATGGACAAATAAACACCCTAGAACACAAAAGTTTGGACAGTTATGCTGTCACTAGTGCAATATGTGCAGATACAAATTGGCACATTAATTTTATATCGGGCGATAGGAAATTCTGCAACACAGCAGTCTATGGAGAAAAGCTGGAATGGTCTCTCAATGATTTTCACTTTTTTAAAGCACTTAATGATTGTTTACACTGCCTTTTTTTCAGGGCTTCATTTTTAGACCGTATCAAAGACACTAGTAGCATGGGAAATCATGTAGCTCAGATTTTTTAAACTGGAAACATTGTTATACAATGCCTTTAACTACTATTAGTACTATATATTATTATTATTATACAGCATAGGAAATACACTGGGGCTGAGGGCAATTTAGCCCCCCAAATTAGCAAAATAGCCCCCTAAAATAACAAAATAGCCCTCAATTATCCTCATAGGGTTCAATGTATAACATACTGGCATCACTAAATTTAGGCTCTAAAGTAGCCCCCCAACATAAAATTTTATTTCCTACCCTGTTATTATATCATCATTATTATTACCTGTTCACACATGAGGGCGATGGGATTATTGACGCAGCCGTTGACAATCTGTGCTCCTTTGCCCACGCACGTCCCCAGGGAGTGGTCATCCCAGACACGACCTCCGACCCGATCTCGGGCCTCCAAGATCGTGACATCACAGCCCAGGTTGGACAGGTGACGCCCAGCAGCCAATCCAGCGGTCCCCGCACCGATGATGATCACCGAACCCTGAGGAGAATTGTAAACATTTGCAATAAAAGGTAACAATATTAACTCTTAACATGCCAAAGTCAAAGATATGCATCAAATAATACACATAAAGGGAGTTCAGTAATAGGTTAAGCTCCCTTCTATTTAAATCATTTTTAGTTGTGGTTTGGTATCTACTTCAGTTTTATTTAGCTATTTACGTTGTCCTCTATTATCATTGACCTCTACCCTATTTTTCTCATGATCACCTTCATTCCTTTCCTATTCTGATGTGTCCATCCATCCATTGCATCCCCACATCTGATTCCTTTGTTCAACATCCATTGTATCACCCCAGCTAGTTTGATATCCTCATCCTTCTTGCTTTCATTGTTTTGTTTTTTTTTTTGGGGGGGGGGAGAATAGGGTTCCTACATTTTAGTTGGCCTCTTCACTTCCTCTTATTTCTATTATTTGTGTCAATTTGAATATATGCAAATACAGTATATGTAAATTACATTCTTTGCGAAGTTTGGCTGTGGGCAAGGAGCCGCCAGAAAGACTACTTCTGCACGAGTCTCCATAGTCATGTTGTAATACTACAATACACATAAAAATCCATACAGATTTAAATCCCCTGGCATGTTAAGAGTTAATAGGGTTAAGGGTGCTCTATACATATCTATGAATATTTGACAGTTTGTGAATCATCTGGGAGTGATTCACGGATCAGAATTTTCCCTGTCTGACTAGGATCTTAATTTTGATGACAAGTAAGACAGACTGCTGCTAGACTTGATGGGTGACAGCACTGACCAAGACCACGCAAGCTGACTAGGCACTTGAAAACAATTATTGGTAAGTAAGGGATATTCACGCCAAAATCCATTTAAATACCCAACATTATTTCTGTAATTATCGTAGATTCAAGTGGTAATAGCTTCCCTAACAATTCTTGACATTAAAACTATTAAAAACATACTATTATGTCCATCATACGTTCTTATAAAAATTAAGCATTTAAAGCGGCATGCGCCCGTGTTTCGTCCTTACTCCAATGCCTCTGTAGCCCTGTTACGGAGCTGAATGAATGCGGCAATCAGTTTGGACTCTAAAGACAAGTTTCCACCATTTCTTTATGGCATTACATGGAGCTGAATGTTAGCGCCATTCATTTCCGACGCGACAGATCATTTCCAACCATTTCTTTTTAGCGTCATACGGAGCTGATTATTAGTGCTGTTCACTTTGGACGCTAAAGAAACACTCCCACCATTTACTTTAGTGTCATATGGAGTTGAATAGTAGTGCCATTTATGTCCGACGCTGAAAAACAAACTCCAACCATTTCTTTTAGCATCATACAGAGCCAACTGCTGGAGCCATTTATAATGATACTGTGACCCTGCAAAAAAACAAAGATGCAGCTTAATTTTTTTATTTTTTAGCGAGGTCGAAAGTCAGGGGGTGCGGTTTATATCGTGATTATGCACTTTTTTGGTCGAAGAAATACTACTACTACTACTACACAGGTGTGGCTTATACACTGGCAAATACGGCATACAATACTCGTTGAAGCAACTGTTGCCAAGCAAAATATCATAGAACACACATTACATTGATTTCCTAGAGTCCCTCTTTTGGTCAGTTTGTCTTATGCAGCTGGTAGTATTTTTTTTTTTTTGATTTGTGATGTAAGTTTTTTAAACTTTCTTCAGGACCTTGAAGCAAAGCAGTGTTACTGATCCTGTGTTTCCTGCATAAATATATTTGAATAAATAAATGAATAACTAAATAAATAAATAAATTAATTAATTAATTAATTACTCACCACGCCCACGTCTTTACAGACTTGTAGCTCTCTGGGAGGATCTTTGAGTACACCTGTGTTGATGAGACCTTTCCTGGTGAGGAAGGCTACGATGGGTTCCAACATTTCGGCGCATTTTATCCTGACGAGACCACGAACAATCAGTCTCTGTACACACTTCTGACTCGTCACAAATTCCTGCACACAGAGATATTAAAGTAGAGCGATTAAAATTAATTAAGGAAGTGGAGATGGGCTGGTTATCTCGCCAGAAGGGAAGACTATCGATGGACTCATAGACCAACCAACTGGACACTCAGAGCTTATACCAGAAGAAGAGGCAGGCAAAGTAGGAGATGGATGAATGATATCACAGAATATGGCAGCGTTACTTGGAAGCAAATGGCACAGAATAGATTGAAGTAGAGAATTGATGAGGAGGCCTTTCTTTTCAGCAGTAGAGCGACGTAGGCTAGATAGATAGATTGAAAATTGAGGCATTTTAAGAACATTTTTTTTTCTCAATCTGCTCTCCAACAGATGAGGAATGTAGACTTGTTTATGGTTATGTCATAGTACCAGCAGAAGTTAATAATAGTCACTCAGTATCTGGAGTAATTACTGATTTGAGGAATTTAATCATGAAACAAGTTAACTCTACTTTTGTAACTGTGGAAAAAAATTGCATTTTTTGCTCAAGTTTGTACACGTGCCTATGGAAAAATTTAAAGTAAAACCCAAAAGTACTTTACACTTGCGCGAGGAATTTGGCTTCAAATTTCATACCATCGCTAGGTATTTAGGTAGTAAATGTGTTAATGTTAATAACTCCATTTTGGTGAAAAATGGAGTTAACCCATTTTGCGATCAAGCTCTTCATTTGTTATACTATAAACTAGGGATGATTGATCAGACTTCGTATACACTTCTGTATTGCCAAAAATTCTGAACTATAAATATAATAGAGAAGGGCGATTCCATAGTAGAAATTTTGAGCATTTACAGGAATATATCTTGAATGTGCTCACCAAAGAAATGAGGAATAATAATTTGTTTTATGATTATGTCATAGTACTCACAGAAGTCAAATTTAGTCACTTAACACGTGGTCCCTGTTAGTGTTGCACGACTAAGTCGCCAAAAGTCGGAGTCGCGACTATCTTCGAGGAGTCGTGACTCCGACTTTAGGAATGCAAGAGTCGACTCTCTGGATCACTGTGAAAACATCGATGACAATCAACATCGCAGTTGTTTTATTTCATTGTTATATAAAATCATGGCCAGTTCAGTTCAAGTAAAGACATATACAGGATATATATTCAAGTTGTTGAACGGAAATCATTGAAGGAGGACACTGAAAAGTCACTGTATAGGCTGTATTATGATTCTTTTTACCTATTGATCATGTCGACAGACCCAAACGCCGAGAGTCGCCAAATAGTCGGAGTCGCGACTTTTGATGGGCGACTAGTCGACTCCAAAAAATCCTGGAGTCGTGCAACACTAGTCCCTGTATTACATATAATTATATTCAATCTTACGAATGATATCAATCATAACACAATGGCCTACAGTGTGCTAAACACACTTGCGACATACTCGACAATTTAATGTCCACGTGGCCAGCACCAGGTTTCTGAGAGCCAGGTACATCTGCTGCTCCTTCTCGAATTCAGGGAATTCATCCACCTCCTCATGCTCCATCACGTCGGGACAGATGCAGAGAGCCTTGCCCTGTTCGTCTGGCTGGTAGAACGGCTGAAAGTAGGGACTCATGCCAGTGACTACATGTAGGATAGAAAGAACATCGGTTGTCACATATAAAAGACACTTTGTAACAATGCGGAAGACCTGTTTAAACAATGTCAAACTTTGCTATCTGACATATCTGACAGTGTTTGAATGGACAAATAAACACCCTACGACACAAAAGTTCACACAGTTATGCTGTCACTTGTAAAATATGTATAGATACAAATTGGCACATGAATTATTCTCGGCCGATGAAAATTCTGCAACACAGCAGTCTATGGGGGGAAACTGGAATGGTCTCTCAATGATTTTCACTTTTTTAAAGTACTTAATGATCATTTTAAACTGCTATTTTTTCAGGACTTCATCTTTATACCTTATCAAAGACACTAGTAACATGAGGAAGCATGTAGCTCACCTTTTTATTTAAATGGAAATATTGTTATAAGATGCCTTTAATATGTCTCATATAAACTATGTATAGCTTCACTTTTCCCTTTTATGATGCTTTTTTTTTCTTTTTTCTAACTTTGGTTTTCATCCTTCGGTTTATTACCGATTATATTTCAGACATCATAAATTACCAGGGTTATAGCTACGGCGGTCGGCGCCGGTCGGTAGTAGCCGGCACAAACTGAAGCCGACCGCCACTGAGCTGAATTTATTAGTCCTCCGACCGGCACAGAAAAGCTTTAAAACTGACCGTAAAATGCTTTAAATCTCTACATAAATCGTGTATTTTGAGCTTTAACCCTATTTTAACTGGGCTATTTCAGACCAGGTTTTTACTGGGGGGGGGGGGGGGGGTTCAATTTGACCCCCCCTTCAGATCTCGGCCGCTGATCGCGCGATCGCCGCGAAAATTTGCATGCGCATAGAGCCGGATGTAAACTACACGACAGTATAGTAAAATTTTCAAAAAATTATTTTTTCCCATTTTTTAAGTAATTAATTATGCAAATAAGTGCATAAAATTATGTTTTCTCCTATAACTCACTTACAATAGCTAGTAGAATACTAATTTTTGGTGAAAATATTCATTCTGACATTTCTCACAATCACCTACAAAAAAATTTGTCGAATTAGAATGAATTTCTTATGTATTTTATTGTTTTGTGAATTTCTTATGTATTTCCTTGTTTTTTTGACCTTTTGTTTTCCATTGTTTTTTCGATGACATTTGTTGGGGACACTTTTGCAATCATAAACAGCGTAAAATCAATTCATTTCAACCAGTAAAAGCAAAAATAATCATACATTTATGAGTTTTGGCTGAAAACACAATTCCATTGATTTTGTAACACCGAAATCACGTTTTGAGCCGATTGTTGGGTTGACATGCAGTATAAAAAAGTCGCCGCAGCGCGTCGTAAACAGTATGTCGATTTTCGCGAAACACGTCTCAAAATATGGCGCAAGCTTGAGAAGTAAAAAAGTGCAGCGATTCATGGCGATCAAATAAAAATTTGCCGCTGGGCGTGCATGGTCGCGAATTTGTCTGGGTTTGTGGTGTTCAGTCAATATAGGTTAAACATCATTACATTGCAGCCGAAGATGTATTTTGAAATCAATGCTTCCAAATGCTTTTTTCTATGTGGAAACCCAGAAGCGCTAGCTGCTACGCTTGGGCTCCGCGTCCGCTTAGCCATAAATCTCCCTCCCTACATGCCGGCACAGAATTCTTCTAGCTATACACCCTGTAGATTACTCCATACTATTATGTATACACAAACTTTCAGAAAAAACTATGAGCAGTTCGTGCGCGCATGATGGGTATGCCTGCCGCAGTCCGCACTCCCGATCCAATTGATTGGAATTTGAAAAGCTTCCAGGTACCATGGTAGCAAAGACCAATTAGATGAATAAGCATAGAGCCCATGTGCCTTGACCAAGTTACAGTAAAATCCAATTTAAGCGTTCTTAAATTAATCGTGAAAATAAGCTCAATTCGACACTGAGGCCTTGTGACCCTTTGACTCTGACCTTTACGTAACTCTCTTCAAGAATCGATGAGTCAGTAGAATCTGCGGTGCTTATATTAAGAAGGCTTGTCTGCCCGGGTTCAAATTACATTCATCAATTTGGAAAAGTCAATACGTCAAGTTATCGGACTGAGAATGAGTGATGCCCAAATCAGAATATTCTACGGCCCTGAGTCTTTGAGCTCCAAAATCTGATCAGTGTTATTGTGCTCATAATACATACTTCACCAAGTACAATTAAAAATCTGACTGGCCGTTCTCACAAGTTATCATGGTAACTGAGCCAAATCGAGAATATTTTAGCGCCGGTGACCTTTGACCTTTGACCTTTCAGGTCCAAAGATCTAATCATTTATTGAGTCCTATATTAATACACACTTCACTCAAGTTACATGAAAATTCAAGCAAGTGTGTCCGCGGCAATTCGTTCTCAGTATCGCCGAACGAGCCGAATCGCAGACATATTTTAGGGGCCCGGTGACCTTTGACGGCTTTCCAGGTCCAAAAATTCTAATCAGTTATTGATGCCTTATAATACACACTCAACTCAAGTTACATGAAAATTTCAACAGGGCCGTTCTCGAAGTTATGCGGGCGTGCGGTAACGAGCCAAATCAGAACAATATATTAGGCCCGGTGACTTTGACCTTTCAGCTCCAAATCTTAATCAAGTTCATTGGTGCCCTGAATAAATAGCATACTTCACCTGACCAGCCGCTCTGCAAGTTATCGCGGTGAACGAGCGCCAAATCAGACATATTTAAGGGCCCGGTGACCTTTGACGCTTTGACCTTTAACTCCAAAAATCTAATCAAGTTCGATGGGGTGGGCCTTCCCAACACATACATGCAATCAGCCACAGTACATGAAAAATCTGACTGGCCGTTCTTCCAAGTTTTCACGGTAACGAGCCAAATCAGGACATATTTTTAGCCCGTAGCTTTGACCTATTGACCTTTCAGGCTCCAAAACTAATCAGTTTTTGGTGCCTTATAATGCATACTTCCACTCGAAGTTACATGACAATGCCGACCAGACCGCGCTCTGCAAGTTATCGCGGGCGGTAGGTACAGCCGGCAATCAGACATATTTAAGGCCCGGGTGACCTTTGACCTTTGAACTCCAAAAATCTAATACAGTTCATTGGTGCGACTCATAATACAACTTAACCAAGTTACATGAAAATTCAACTGGCCGTTCCAAGTTATCGCGGTAAACTGAGCCCAAATCAGACATATTTTAGGCCTGGTGACCGTTTGAGCTTTGATCTTTCAGCTACCAAAAATCTAATCGAGTCATTGGTGCCTCGATAATAACATACTTCACACCAAGTTACATGACAATCCGACCAGGAGTCGCTCTCAAGGTATCGCGCGGGTAACGAGACCGAATCAGACATATTTTAAGGGCCGGTGACCTTGACCTATTGACCTTCAGCCTCCAAAATCTAATCAGTTATGGTCGGCTCATAGTACATACTTGGTCCTAGTTACATCAAAATCCGATCAAAGGTTCTCAAGTTATCGCGGTAACGAGATCCGGTAACGGACGGACGGACAACCCGAAAACATAATGCCTCCGGCAACTTCGTTGCGGAGGCATAAAAATACTGACTTGCAATGCCTTCTAGCAAAATTATATCCACAGTATTACTTACCAAGTTGTCCCTCTATTTCTGTGGACCAAGTATCTGTTAATCGACCTGTGATAAAAAAAAATGTCAAAAACAAAATGCACTCATATGTTGATATTATCTGAATTCACAAGAATACACACACACACACACATACCGACAAGAGCTACATTGTGGGGGTGTTCCTGTATGTGCAGTGTGGGTGTTCCATAATAGGTATAAAAACACATGGTGAGTGTATGATTTTAACCCCCACAATACCGAAATACGCCCACAATGTAACCTCATACTTAAACACACATCCACAATGTACCTCCTGCAAGCCCGCAACATACAATAGACACACAACACACACAAGACATACCACATCATTATGGGAGTAAAAATGAAAAAAAAAAGGTTCACTTTAGCATGCCCACTGTGTTGTTTTAAACCGTTTTAAAATGTTTCATTCTGGGGGTACCCCCACAATGCCGAAATACGCCCACAATGTAACCTCATACTTAACACTTTGGGTGCTATCGGCGCACCGGTTCGCCGAGAAAACAATTGGTTCCATACCTTTTAATTCGAAAGATAAACGTACTGAAATTCCTTGCAAAGATATTTTACGTAAAATGAAGACATTGTGGATGGAACTAAATGGCTTAAAAACTCTTGTCTTGATAGCATTTGGATTTTTTCAGAAAATACATTTTTGAAATGTTATTAACATAAGACCAAACAGCCCAGCACCCAAAGTGTTAAACATACACCCACAATGTACCTCCTGCACACTCACACACACACACACACACACACACACACACACACACAAAGAATATACTATTGCACCATTTGTATTACAACATACTGCTTGCACTGTTATCATAATATCATCAGGCCAAAACAATGAAAACATCCACATATTTTCGTTGTAGGAGTTACAGGAGGATAGTTGTCTTAAGATGGTAATTGTGAGAGGTGTAGCTATCAACATGGTAGTGGTCCAAACGATAGTTGTCCTACGGGGTATGTAGGGTAAATGTCCTAAGGGCCAAGGGGAGGGGGGGTATTGTTCTGCAGAGGTAGTTGTCCAGGTACGATTTTTACCTGCTTTACTCGTGGCTACTTTGCACGACGCACTCAGGCCGACACCATCGGGGAAGTATGACGTCAGGAAGGGGGCTGCCGGTGAGTTCTTGAGGAGAGGGGGCATGACAAGGAGGGATAACCACTCGAGGTCAAAGGTCTGCTCCACTCTGTGATCCTGGGGCTCACTGCATGGGTCGTCGGTCTTTTCCTATTTTGGAGGGAAAGGGCAGGATTAGATTGTAGTCATCAATATGGCTTGAACTGATTCTAGAATCAGATTGATTGACAATCATCCAAATGCACTGGTGTCAGTTTTTAACCTTCCTAGCATTGATCAGCATGTATTCTTTTTTAACAAGATGATACACGCATCATATGGTGACATTGATAAATACCCAGAGGTTTAAAGAGGTGGCCATGCCCAACATCATGCAAATGGTGCCGCCTCCTACTCTGCGGACCCTATAAGCTCTAGCAGAGAATGCACTTGCACCCAGCACAATGCACATGTAAATAGTGAAACATCACCATGCACATTACCACTGGCACTGCATGAGCCTTTCCAGGATAGCACCAGAAGGAGCTTATAGGGAGATATCACCATCAAAGTATCAAAGTATTGAATCTGGCAGTCAAACTGGATTTAACGGTCGTGTAGAATTCAATTCAGTGAGTGAACGAGTCACGAGCGTACGTGATTGCAATTGTGTTTTGAATTTATCAGGCATTATTTTCATAAAACCTAGCTTTTAGCCCAAGCTTTTTGTGGGAGGTGATGGTTTATGGGCGAACTTAACGGTCAGACTTGATTTTAGCTTATTTTGTTTGTTCGGGGTGTGGCAAATCATGAATAATAATTTTTTAAACGATACCTTTAACACTTGTACTGAATTAATGTTCGCATTTAATCCGCCAACAATAGAGTGATTTCATTA
>JZLH01S0629760.1:16854-36995 GCA_001188425.1 Eucidaris tribuloides | reverse complement strand
ATCTCACCAGCTAAAAATATCACGGTCTGCAGTATGTATAGCGATGACTTTTTATGTTTCACAGACATATCCTGTAAGCAGTTTTGAAAGGCTCGGAGCTAAAAGAGACGGAAACACGTGTTAAACATAAATTCAGCCCCGAGACGATTAAAATTATTTTACTTTATATACATAGCCGGGCAACATAGTCACGAATATTAACATAATGATTCCACACCTTATTCCACGGTTTCAAGGGTCCTTTGTCTTGTCGTGATTTTTCATATCGTAATTGTTATACTTTTTTCTTCTCTTTCTTTGTCTCTCATTTGCATCACTTCAGTGTAAAGCACATAATATTATATGAAGTTGTGAAGATATATTTCTTATAAGTCCAGAGAATAATTTATCATTAAATTCGCATAGCTATGAATATCTGGTACCTCGAATTCATTGAATTTGGAATTTTCCAATTTCTTGACACAACATCATCTCAACACTTCATCTAATAACTAGCTTCGCACTTCAAAACTTGATGGGTCCTCCGTTTTGAACAAAACATTATGCGTCCTAGAAGATATCTTAATCGTTTACTTTCGATCATATACAGTGACGGATGTTTATGACATAAAGCTATATTAAATTAAATTACATTGTTTGTTAAACGGTTTCTATTTTGGTTTAAAAAAGTATTGTACGCTCAAGTGTTACAATGACGTTTATATCATTATGAAAGTGTGTATTTTAACTTTGAAATAGAAACTTAAGAAACAAAGGACGTCATGTTTCAAAATTACAATCTGCTGCACTTAATTTGCAAATTGGACATTTTTGGAGGATCCGCGATAGTGCGTATTCCTCTAAGAATCTAGGGCGGTAATGTCTTCGCATAACCGATTTCTGTTTCTAAACAAAAGGTTATTGATGGAATTTATCAATTAACCCATTAACAATGGGAATAGGGTGTGTCTTCCTCCATTAGCGTAGGGCAAAGGGGGGGGCAGAGGGCGCAGTTGCCCCCCCCCCCCATTAATGCTTTTTCGGAATTTTCTCGGTACAGCGAAGACTTCCGTCAGGTAACACGTGACCGACAAAAAATAATTTTGTACACGCACGAAATATGCATAAAAAAAAGCAACAGAAATATTGAAAGAAATTGCATTTGTTAATGTAAAAATCTTTTTTTTTCGATAAGCTCGCTCGCTCCGCTCGCTCGCATAAGTGATTTATCTTTGATGTCAGGGAGTTTTTCTGCAGTAACCAGGCAAACGCGTCTTGTCATGCCAGTACTATGATTGATGACCACTTGGTACAGTCAACTGAGTCCAAAATGTATATAAGCAATACATCCGAAAACGTTGCTTCAAATCAAAGACCACCGAGCATAATATATACCATGAACAAACATGTTACAGCGCTACAAACATTAAAATCAGTTAAAGCAGATTCAACATTTTCAGCCAACGCGGTGACATTTAGGAATAAAACTTGCGATGGGAAAAAGAATAGAACGCTATTGATACCCAGGGCACACATAGCTCCACATGGTAAAGTGGATGGAAATATTTTCCCTTTTGCGGCCCGTGTCCTCGTTCGCACACCAAAGCAAAAAGCCAGAGTTCTTACCAAGCAATGTTTGAATATAATCAAAACTTGCTTGCATGATCTATACTTATGTGTGTTCTATTAAATTAGAGTAATCTGAGTGCTGATATCATAATATCAGAAATCAGAAGGTTCGTTGCGGTCTGTAGAAATTCACTTTCTGTTGAACTATGAAAATCTATTAATGATTACCATTATTATGTAGAATAAGCATTATAATTTGTATCAGTAAGCGGAAGGGGTGCCGTTAGGAGCGTTTACCCTCCCATTTGAGTTGCACATGACATCCGTATGATTTATAATTATGCTTGCCATCTGAGTTCATGACTTCATAGAACTCAAATACCCTTATATGCAAATTTGTTTTAAAAAACAGTATCAAACATACGCGTAATTTTTCGAATTTCATACAAAATTTCAAAATTTGGCGCGTCTTTGCGCGAAGCATATACCAGTTTTCAAATTGCGTCGGCGCTTCGCGCGCACACCTAGACAATTCTAGATTTTTCCGTGCCCGCGCTTGCGCGAAAACATAGCATTTGTACAATTTTCTCCCATCACAATTTTACCCCTAAAACAAACCTTTACCAAAAGCTAGACCGCGCCCTGCTGTATTATTCACTGTCATCGTAAATCATTAAAACTTCTTATCATACACACACGAAATGTCCGGCTACGTCCGGGAGTTGTTCGGTACATTCGGTGCCATTGGGCCCCCCCCCGGCGCCCGCCGCACATGGCCGAAATAAGACTAGCTAGCGCTACTGTCTTCCTCGTCCTTATTGAATATTTTTGTAAAAACAATCACGGAGAAAAGGGTTAAAGGGTTACATTCTACAAGAACTAGTTCGTTCAACTCTTGTGCGGTTGCAATTTCGTCAGTACGACGTGTTAAATTGGTTTCTAAAATAACATTCACAAGATAACCCCTTTACGTTATCTGAAATTAAAAAAGATACATAATTTCCAAATACTATATAATTGTATATTGTAAACCTATAATAATTGTACGCAATTGGATGAATGCCTTGTTATTGTCGCTGTCCACTTGTGCTGTCCAAAATGGACTATTCTGACCTTATACTGTGTAAGGGATTTCCGCGTGTCAGATGTAATATTATCAGCATGATTTGAGATTACGAGACTCTGCCGTTATGAATCGTACAGGTGTACAGCGACGGGGAAAACTGGGGGTTGAAACCCCACCCCCATCTGTGGAGGACATGTTATGTGCGCATGTGTTTGTCGTTGTTTAGGCTTGTTAACATGATGACCTTTCAGTTCCGTATAGCCCCAACCCCATCCCCATGCAATCTCATTGAATTATGCGACTAGCAAGAAAAAAAGCCCAACCCTGTCCTACTGTAGGAATCCTAGCTCAAAACCGAGACCCCCCCCCCCGGCCACACACACACACACACACACACTTAAAAAAATGAGTTTGGTAGAGTTTGCTTAATCAACATGAAAATACCCCTCCAAAATGAGGAAATGTGGCTTTGCCTTCAGTCGTAATATTGAAAAAAGGCATTAAACCGTAGAAATAGATTTGTGGTGAGAAGTATATATATCAGGGAGTGACAAAGTCCAAAACATTATTTTGGTACAGTTGCGTGTTTGCTATTTTGCACATCAGACATAACCACATATCAATTAAAATGTTATTCACTCATTGAGTGTAATTACGTCATCCCCGAGGCGTTCCCAGTTTCCTGCAGAGTATAAGACAGCATAATTTCCTTCCTGTGCTATCCACGAAGCTACTGAAAACAATTTCACATACTGATTAATTTAAAATAATTAACAGCACGGATGTTTCTCCTCAGCCAAATTTGCAACGACCGTAAATGAACGTTGGGAAATAGACAGAGGGAGAAGATATGTCATTAAACTTAATTCGACTCTCACTTGGTGTAAATTGAGCGTAAACACGCGTATGTACAAAACAAGTCGCCTTTGGTAATATTTCTGATTTCTCTTTTTTTATTTGACCTGAGTAACGAGAATATGTACCCTTATTCATTTCTTCGACATACTTGATAGAAAATTACTGACTAATAATAGATTATCCCAGCATTAAGTAAAATTATCTTTACATTATAAAATTGTGTAACAAGTGTCATTTTGTAATTTGGTCGAGAATAATTATGTAATGTGTGAAGGTTTCTGTTTCTTGTTTGTGGGCAGAGACTTAATGTGATGCGCTAGCCAAGGGGAGGTGGATCTTTTGGAATTTGAGTGCTAACAGTTTTACACACGACTTAAAATAACATGACACAGTAATCACTGTTGACTGGATATGTCGTCTGATACGTTATCTTCTGGAACACACTGGAAATTATTTTCTTTACATCTTTGTTCTCATCACAGAATAATTCATTCCCAAACGCACTCCAGTAATGGATGATAGTTGGAAATACGGTGCCTCAGGTGGCAGGAGCCGAACATCGACTTTCAAAGGGACGTTCTCCCTCCCGCGCGGAGCCAGACTCCCGAAGACGGTCTCCGGTGATTTCTCCGGGAGGAAACACAAAGGAGGACCAATGAGCTCTTTAGAAGATCCCACAATGCCCATCGACCGAAAGGTCGCCATTGTCGGCATCGGATGCCGATACGCCAATGGCATCAATGGCTCCAGGAAGTTCTGGGAGATGTTGGCCAAAGGCTTGGATTGTACGACGCCGCCACCTCCCGATCGGTTCGACGCGTCATTCTTCTTGTTTCCCGGAAGCAAAATTCCTGGAAAGATGTACAACAAATGCGCGGGATACTTGACACAGAACCCCGAGCATTTCGACAGACAATTCTTCAGAATATCTCCAGGTATGTTGATTTATAAGGGCCCTGTCTCATAAAACTTTGCAATTGATTGCAACTCTCAAAAATCGATCGCAAGTTGATTTCAACCAATGAGAACCCAGTATTTTAAGACTTACAATCGATTTTTGGATTTGCAATTGATTGCAAGTTTTATGAGATAGGGCCCTAATCTTCACTTTACAACCAGAAGTGCGCTAATCTTGGACAAAATCAATGGCCTTGTAGCGACCTTCTGGCTCGGAAGGTGTACCGATTAGTTGTGCCCTTCTGCCTGTAACTAAATAGATATACCTTTTCCATTGTGTGCCCAAAATTGTATTGATGATGTAATAGTTAAGCAAGATCCTGCCTCGCCTGATATTATGGATACATTTTCTGGGATGATTTTGATTTTATCGAAAGAGTAGACTTTGATATTAGTAGCTAAATGAAAAAAATTATGAAGTGATTATCAAAACGAATGATTATTGTAGACATTGACATTTACTTGTGAAGTTGCTTGTTCTTGATATAACTGAATATTTTTTAGTTATATCCAAGGTATACATTGACGTTCCGAAGACGTTTCGCGATAGAGTTTATTTGCTGTTAGCATGGTCATTCTCGTTTAACATTAAAATTGTACGTGGCCGACACCGACGTTTCCATAATATCCGAAGATTACATTCCTTACAACATTGTCACAATGCAATTGGCTATTTGAAACTTCCAAAAGAATGCTTAATTGTCGACACGTTTATATTCTTAGAAATTCTTAGAATTCATGAAACAGAAAAGTCGTCTTCGGACAGACTCTAAGAGGCCGATGTGAAAATATCGCTACCTGGGACTGATTTTAGTTTTCTTTATCTCCACAGAGGAAGCAAATCACTTGGATCCTCAGATCCGAATGTTGCTGGAGGTTGTCTGGGAATCCCTAGAAGACGCTGGGATGCCAGCCCACTCTGCCAGGGGAACCAAGACAGGTGTGTACATGGGGGTGACGGCGAGCGAGTACGGTGTCCTGATTGGCGTCCCCAACGACAACATCAACCAGTACACCAACTCCGGCACTAACCTGTGTATGACTGCCAATCGTGTCTCCTACGAATTCGACTTTCGTGGACCGAGTTTTACAGTTGATACGGCTTGTTCGTCATCCCTCTATTCGGTCCACCTCGCTTGTGAGGCCATTAGGAATGGAGACTGCGAGATGGCCGTAGCTGGTGGCGTCAACATCTCACTCTTGCCGATTACCAGCATCGGATTCTGCCACGCTGGGATGTTGGCGCCTGATGGCAAATGCAAAAGTTTTGATAAGTCTGCAGACGGCTATGCTCGCGGGGAAGGAGCTGGAGCTGTCATCCTGAAACCGCTACAACGTGCCATTGACGACGGTGACCGCATATATGCCGTGCTGCGTGGGGGCGCTCTAGCCAATGATGGCCGGACTCCGGGGATCGCCATGCCTAGCTATGATGGACAAACAACACTCATAGAAACAGCCTACAAAAACGCAAATGTAAACGTCGATGAAGTCTCGTATGTAGAAGCACATGGTACCGGTACTCAGATTGGCGACAGGACGGAAGCTGGTGCCATTGGAGAAGTTATGGGACTTAACCGTAAACCAGATCAACCACCTCTCTACCTAGGAAGTGTTAAATCCAACATCGGACACTCGGAAGGAGCAGCTGGCGTAGCTGGGTTGATCAAAACGGCATTGTGCTTGTATCACGAGCAGATTCCCAAAGTTGTTCATTTCCGAACAGGGAATGAAAGTGTGGACTTCGAAGGACTGAACATCCGTGTGCCTGCTGAGCTGACGAGGTGGCCCAAAGGAACCAAGAAGTACGCTGGTTGTAGTTCCTTTGGCTTTGGTGGTGCCAACGCCCACCTCGTTCTCGAAGGTTACCAGCAAGGTAATACCCGGAGTGAACGCGTCTACTCACAACATGGACCTAACGAAAGGGATACATCAGCTCCATCTGTTTTGTTTCTTTCTGCAGCCAGCAAGGATGCACTTCGACAACGGCTGGAAGATTGGGGGAGCTATCTCAGTGAGGTAGTTGGTAACGACCAACGGGCGTACAACAATTCTTTGTACACGGCGGCCGTTCGTTCAAACCATCATCAGTACCGTATGGGAATCATCGCTCGTTCACCGCGCGATGCCACAGAGCAGGTACGACTGAAACTCGACCAAGACCCAAGAGTATCGTACAATGTGATCGAGGGAAAGACGCCTGAGGCTCACGCCGCTGTACATCGGCTCGTCTTCGTATTTTCCGGGATGGGAACTCAGTGGTGGGCTATGGCACGACAACTCATGGAGGATGAACCACATTTCAGAAACGTGATAAAGGTGCGTTAACAATATTATCCTTAGATGATACTTGATACCGTAAAAGCCTGTCATAATTTGTCATAATTATTTCAAAACAAGTTTGACTAGTCACACTGTTTAAATCTACAGCTGTTACTTCAAATGTTACATCGATACAAACAGCTTTCAATAGTTTGTGAAACTATTTCAAACATAAATGCTCAGTTCTTTGGTTGTATTTCCAGCGAGTACTTGATATTACCTACTGAGGCAAAGTTATAATCATGTAATAATATTCCTGTTGTTAAAAAGGTGGGTCCTTAGCTGCAAGTTTTGTAACTTTCGTTTCATTCGTTTCATTTTTAATATATACACAATAACTAAGATCAACAAGATTATCATGAAAAGGCAACATGAAAAAGTTCAACAGACTTTTTACCAATTGCAGTCTTATTTACATAAGAACCAATCAAGTGAAGTACAAGGAGACAGGCTAAAGATAGACAGACGAATCAGTATTCTATTAATATCTACCCCCTTCTGTCTGCACCCACGATATATTATTACTACTCGGAAGTGATGCAAAGTCGGTCGACTTTCGCTGTCATCAGTTCAGCCCGAAACTACATGGTACGATTTTTTCTCAAACAGGGCTTTGCGATGAGTTAGGCATTATTATTTACCTTTTTGATAACGCTGTAACTTTTAAATTGAAAATTAGCAAAATGAAGCACATATTTCTGTGATACAAAAAAAAACCACTCACACACCCCAAAATAGTATGAATGGAGCTTCACACGTGAACTGAAGACTTTGAAATGAAATACTTTTTTTTTCAATTATGTTTACCAAAGGGTAATATTTCTCTTGAGACTACACTTCAAGGAGGATTCTATTGTATTATTTTTGATAGCTTTTCATTTGTCGAT
This sequence comes from Eucidaris tribuloides, assembly GCA_001188425.1. Taxonomy (NCBI): domain Eukaryota; kingdom Metazoa; phylum Echinodermata; class Echinoidea; order Cidaroida; family Cidaridae; genus Eucidaris; species Eucidaris tribuloides. The sequence continues at coordinate 29,357 of JZLH01S0629760.1, read as the reverse complement.
AATCGAATTTCAGCAAACTTTGGGAATAACTGTCAAGTATTTATGATTGATTTAAAATGGTCATGTTTTGCCAACAAGTTTGATCAATTATTCCCTTTTTTTATTTCTCTATTTCTGATAGTTTCTTTTTTCTATATTATGTTGCGTAAAGGGACTGTGAAAGCAATCCACGAATCTACTTTATCTAACGACTTTTTAAAAATCATTGTTTGATTGTTTTTTGTCCATAGAGGATAGACAAGATCCTTTCGAAGTGTGGAGCGAAGTGGTCCCTCATTCACATGCTGACAAAAGAAGTAGACAGAGAACGAATCAACCAGACCGGTAAGCAAATGACTCATAAAATATTTAGGCTCAGTAGAGTAGTGTATTTTTTAATAATCAGAGATTAATCTTCGTTTGTAAAATATTTAGCCTGTTTGATATATTTTTTATGTGTTTATCACATCAAGTGATATTCTAAGTCTTCAATACGTGCATGAATTTCTTATCTCCAAATGAATAGAAATGTGGTCCTAAATACAATGACACATTGTGCATCTGGTGATGAAGATGCTGCTATTTATCTGTACTTGGGTACTTGAGACAATTGTTCCTGTGATATCATACACTAACCCTATCTATAACTATAACCCTAACCCCACCCTAATCTTAATCCTAATCCTAACCCCAACCCTGACCCTATACATAATCCTATTCTGAACTGGAACTTAAGTGCAACCCTAACCCTCTGTCCTCTGAGATATTGTTACCTGAGCAACTGTCGCCGGTATCGTTTGCATCGGCTAGGTGAAATCAGAGGACTCGTTTTATACCAGATAACCTCTTACTACATCACATGCAATATCCACTTATAATTTCATTTGTCTTTTGTTTGTTTACTCCAGAAATTGCACAACCGTGCATATGTGCTGTTCAGATCGGACTTGCTGAGTTCTATCGTGTGAGAGGAATCACACCTGACGCCATTGTGGGTCACAGCGTCGGCGAAGTAGCAGCAGCCCATGCGGCAGGTCTGTTGGCTTTGGAGGACGCAGTTCGGCTGATATATACAAGAGGTCGACAACTACGGAAGACCAGTGGGATGGGAAGTATGGTCGCAATCTTGCATTCGGCTGAAGAGATTCAGACTCGTCTGGAAAGCAGTGAATACGTTAGTGTGATCGATGTTGCAGCTGTCAACAGTCCTAATCAGATAGTCCTGTCGGGAGATAAGGAGTCACTGGCTTCGTTTTCTGAAAACCTACGACGGGAAGGAATTCGTTGTGTCACACTGAAGGTCAACAACGCCTTCCACAGCTACCAGCAAGAAGAAATCCGTAAAGATTTCCTGAAGAAAACGAAGTTCCTCGATGCAACATCAGCACGGGACAACTTCAGTATGATTCCTGTGGTGCCGCTGATATCGACAGTCAACCTCCAATACCTCGATCGCGATCAAGCCAACAGCGCCGCTTACTGGTGGAAAAATGTAAGGCAACCTGTGCAGTTTAAGAACGCTATCGAAAAACTACTTCAAGATGGCTACAACTGCTTCTTGGAAATCAGTCCACATCCCGTTCTACCCCCAGCTATTCGAGACACAGTTGGAACATCTGTGCTGAACAGCGGTCACGTGTTTGTGACAGGATCCCTACGACGACCTTCTGATATCCGTGAAGTGGCAGATGACAGGGTGAACTTGTTACGATCAATGGCTAAACTTCATGTCGAAGGATATCCGTTTGACCTGCACCATTTATTCCATGACGGATCGTATAAGGTGGTGTCCCTTCCAAACTACCCGTGGCAACGGGTACTATGTTCAGGAACAACGGAGAAGAGTCAGAAGATGTTCCGATTTCCTATCGAGTGCCATCCTTTGCTCGGAAAACAGCAGCATCTGTCTCACTTCAACAGTGAAAATTCACCAAAAGTTTGGAAATGTAAGTACTCTAAGTCAACTGTGCCTTGGCTTCGGGACCACAAGTTACAAGGAAACATCGTCATCCCAGCAGCAGCACACACCGAATCAATGTTAGCTGCCGCACGAGCTGTCTACCCCAAGTCTGATGTCACTACCCTGAGGGATGTTAAGTTTGAAAGATTCGTATTCGCACCAGAACTTTCAGGCGTTCTTGAAATCAGCATGGAGACAAGATCACGAGAAGCCCTCTTCGCCCTACGCAGCTTGAATCGCGCCGATCGCAGCTGGACCTTGCATAGCAAAGCATCTATCGATGTACCTGGTAAAGCCCGTAATTCCATTCATCAGATGGAGGAAGGCTTCCACTCTGTCAAACTGGCAACTGATGATATCAGGAGAAAGTGTCCTTACGAAGTAGACCAGCAAGAATTCTACGGTAGATTATGGAGAGGTGGGTTTCATCTGGGTGAAACGTTCAGGTGTATCAACACAGCTTACTTCAGTCACGACTACAATGAAGCACTACTCTACGCATCTGTTCCAGAGTCTCTAGAACGCGAGTTTAAGCAGTACACTTTCCATCCAGCGCTATTTGATAGCGTATTCCAAGGATTTGGTATCTGCCAGATGTACCAGGAACAAGAGAAGGCGCGTTCCGCAAATGCCAACTTCAAAACCTGGTTTCAAGTACCGCGATCTGTGCGTAAGGTCCATGTCAAAGGACGGGCCCCAACACAAATAGCATTCCATGTTCGCATGACGAAAGAGAATGGGGTAACGTATGGTGATGCCGTGGCGGCCGATGCGACCAACCAACGAGTCTTTGCCCAAGTAGACAGTATGATGTTCGAAAATGTGCATTCCAATGAGCCTGAAGAGCGCGTTCAACTATGGAGGAGAGAATGGGTGCAAGTCCACGTGGAAATTGACGACAGTGCTATTCGAATTCCACCCAAGGTTGCCCCGCCAACCAGACCACTAAGCGCCATCGGATCCGAGGCGCCCGGAGCTATCATCATCATCAAGGACAAACAAGGGGTTTCAATGGAACTGAAACGGCGAATGGAGGTGGAAAGCGTTGTAAGTGTCCTAGACCCGAGAATACTAATTGATGGTGATGAGCGGTTTAGACGAGTACTGCGTTCTTTGGGCATCGTCACAGATCTAATTCTCCTATCTACCTTAGATGTGAAACAGTTTGGTGCTATTGGAGGTATCAGCAAACAGAGCTTTGAGGAAGCCCAGAGCATGACAGCACTATCACCAATCAGTCTCTATCGAGCAGTCAGCAGACATGACACAAAGCCCAAGCCCAGGTTGTGGATGATAACTCGTGGTGCTCATTCAGTGATGGACGTTGACGTGGTAGATCCGATGATGGCACCAGCGGGATCATTCAGTTTAACCCTCATGCATGAGGATCCAGAGTTTCCCGTCGTCACAGTTGACCTGCCATCGATGCAAGAACCAGAGGAATCTGCGCACTGGCTTTATCAGTACATGAAATCAGCTCCAAATGAAGAAAACTACGTCGCACTTAGACGCAAAGTTCCTGCTCCTGCTGGTGATGATCCAAAAGAGCTAGCATTCGAAGCACATGCCTTGCGAGTTGTAGTGCAACCACAGTCAAGCTTTTCGGCACCAACATTATCTACCAACTGGCAGGTTGATTTGAACGAAAGTTTGAAGCAAAAGCGGCTTACAGTGAAGCAAAGTCATGAATTGCCGGCGACGACAGATGAGAGCGAGATCGCGTTAAAAGTATCAGCATTTGCTGTTCAGCAGATTGTTGATGCAAATGATAGGAAAGTTGGCGCTGGCTTCCTCTTTGCAGGCAAGATTGTTAACTGCAGTGAAGAAATTCAAGTGACGTTCCGGATGCGGAACAACGTACTAGGCTTCCGTACTGGTGGTCAGATCACGGCTACACTGCATGCAAAAACCTCGGAGTTAATACCCATACCAGCCAATTTGACTCCTATCGAAGCCATCAATATCGTCCGGGACTACCTGCCAGCATTTGTCGCATTTCACGACACACTGAAACTCACAGAGAACGGCACAGTCATCGTTTGCTTATCATCTCTGAGTGACCGAGTAGGACTAGCCACAACTCACCTGGCGCTGGAGCAGGGAGCTAATGTTTTCATCCATGTAGAATCTGATGATGGAAATATACTGCCTGTGGAGAAGCTATTAGGCATTCTAGGTGATTCCCGTGTGGTCATCACATCGAATGAGAACTTCAATACTCTCATCAATGATTTCTCTGTTGATGTGTTGCTCTTTGCTGGTGAGATGCCCCATGATACTGGCAGTCTCAAACGACTTGTCGGCAAACTTCGGCCATTCGGCACAATTGTACAGATCCATGGACGAGATGAAGCAGTGGGTGACTCAAGGATGGGAAACCTGCCCCCAAATATCTATTTTCTATCGATCGATATGGCATTGGGCAGGTTTGAAGACATGCGTGAGAGGATGCAAGATGCTATGTCTCGCCTTCTTCATCTATTCAGTGTCCACAATGGATTCCAAGCTCTGAAGTCGTTGACAGTTCCAACAGCTCCTGTATCCAAGTTAGCGAGGTCTCCTCATGCATCGCTTGAGGAAATTACGGTCTACATCGACGAAGACAGCATTCCAGCCACTCTGAACTTTGATGACATCAGTTTCTCGGCAAATCCCAAGGCATCATACCTTGTTACAGGTGGATCAAAAGGGTTCGGGCTGACTATGGTGGAATGGCTTGTGAACCGTGGAGCACGTCACGTCTACGTCATCTCCAGAAATACACCAGAAGAAGAAACAATCTTACGATTTAAGTCATTTCGTGATACTGGTGCAAGAATCACACATCTCAAGGTTGATATGGGTCGAGAGCATGAAGTCGAGAAAGCACTAGGTGCTATCAATGACAATGAGGACCAACCTTTGGAGGGGGTATTCCACTGTGCCACGGTGTACCACGACTCCATTTTACGTCACGTCACGACAGAATCTTGGAATAATGTCATGATCCCCAAGGCTTACGGTGCACTCATTCTGCATCAACTGACTACAAAGCTTGGATTTCCTATCAAGTACTTCGTTATGATGTCTTCTATTGTAGAGATGATAGGCAACGAAGGTCAAGGAAGTTACTGTGCTGCCAATAGCTTCTTATCGGGTCTTTGCAATATGCGACGCAAGCTTGGTCTTCCTGCCACAGTTGTGTGTCCCGGTGTGATCAACACGCATGGATTTGCTGCCCGGGAAGGATTTGTCAAACGATGGGAGAACGTTGGCCTTGCAAGTTTGCCGCCGTCTGAAATCTTGAAAGGTCTTGGGTGTATCCTTGCCACTGACTACCCTGAGTTAGGACTTACAGGAGCTGTTGATAGACGTGAGTACGCACGTGCCTTTAGTGCCATGTTGTCTCATCACTTCAGTGAATCTGGTGGTACATTCTCCATACTGAAATCTTTGTTCCCCAACCGTGACACCTTCCTGGCCGCTGACAGTGATATAAGAATGCGCATAAAACTTTTGACACCTGGAGAAGCTAATGCTGTGATATTCCAAACACTTTCCACGCATCTTGTAGAACGACTAGGACTAAGTGGAGACATATCAAAGGACGCAACACCGATGTCGTTGGGTCTCGACTCACACATGTCCACAGAGCTCAGTAGTGTCATTCACGAGAACTTTGGTGTTACACTTACCGCAATGGAACTACTGAATGATACTCTTACTCTGAGAGGTTTGACAGAAACAATCTATGAACGGGTCATGTCATGCGGTCCTGAAGGAGATGAAGAAACACAAGCGATGACTCCTATACAAACCCTAAGAAGTGAAATGTGGTATCGTATTGAAGACAATCTTGACACTCCAGCAGCTCAGCTCGTCTGTTTCTCATCGGTAGGAGGTGGGCCTACCATGTTCTTGCCCTGGAAAGGCCATCTTGCTGAATATGATATTCAGCTGATAACGACTCAAATTCCAGGATGGGAGCGAAGAGAACATGAGAAGCCTATGCACAACATCCAAGACATCGTTTCAAAACTTGCAGAGGCACTATTGCCAAAACTTCTCCATGGTCGGTTTGCTTTCTTTGGCCATAGCCTTGGTGGCCTCATTGCATTCGAGCTAGCTCACCATCTGTGGAAGAACTACAATGTCTATCCGGCTCACATGTTCATTAGTGCATGGTATGCACCGACACTACCATACCCCCATCCAGAGGAGTTGGAAGTAACGGGAGATGTGTATCGGAAAATGCAACGCATCGTCACCAATCATCTGGACCCAACCCGGGCACCAATCCCTGATGCAATGCCAGTAAAATTCAGCTTCCTGGACCAGTCCGTGATGAACAATGTCCGACTTATGAATCGACTCATCCCGAGTATTGAAGCTGCCATCATCACCTGCAAGAAGTATCGATGCAGACACAAGGATAAACTTCCATGTCACTTGACGGTGTTTGGTGGAAAGAGCGATCCTTTCGTCAATCCATCGCTCCTGGACGATTGGAGCAAGCAGATCACACCCGAGGGTCGCTTCAGGAAGGTTCTACATCCGGGAAAACACATGTACATCTTGTCAGCGACCAAGCATCTTCTGAAGGAGATTATGATCGCTATGAGGATGATGCAGGCCAGCCAGACTACGTCAACAGCGCCCCCAGTGGCGGACGTGAGACCTATTCCAGCAGCAGCAGTGGCCTCAGCACCTCCACGTCAAGAAGATACCGAGAGTAAGCCAGTGCCAAAGCCACGTAAAACAAGTTTCGATATAAATTAAGGGCTCAGGATGAAAGGTAATTTATGAGTATAGTATAGAGTTTAATAGAGTTGTCTACATGAATTGAATAACGATATGTTTGGATCGTTGCGTAACAGAAATATTGGTTCTCCTAATATAAATGGTGAAATAAGTGTTTGTTTTGTATGAATGCAAGCGGCCATATGTGAATCTTGCCTATTGCAATCAAGTAAAATGTTTACAGTTTTATGTATATATAATAAAATTTATTTTCCTAATGTATTCTAGAGTAGTCTGTTCATAGATTATCCGTACAAAAGTTAATTTCGTTACTACTTACATTACATTCTCATTTGTGATATTATCTGTATGATGTATACCGTAGTAATGTTTTTGTATGTATCTAAGAATCAATGATGTGCAATGAAATGTGCTTCATTAAAAGGCTGGGTGAAAGTGCAATAATATGTATGTAATTTCCAATGTATTAGATATAACAAGTAGTTTATTATGTATTGTAAATAGAATTTCATTATGAAATGCCTGCTTTGCGTTGCTATGTTTTCAACAAGAACGCTATTCTGCTCAAGTCTTTCAAATTCACATGTAAAAGAAAGTGGATGTGTTTTGATTGTGTCTTAACCACATTTCGTCCAGGAGACACTTTTTGTCATGATGTTCCTTAGTATATTGTGTGTAAATACAATGGCAAAGTTCAAATATTATGAACGATACAACCTGAGTAGATCTGATCTGATGTATCAGATGTGCATTTATCAATATTTTTCATAATATTCGATCAAACTTTGTACAGGGTTGTGAAATTCACGGGTGAAAAAAACTCACTATTTCGGATGTCATACTGATGAGACATATAACATCAACAGCTAATTGTATATTCATAATTCGTATAATCATAAAAAGAAAACTGTGTTATCATTGATTACTAATCGTGGAGTAGTATAGTGGTAGATCTTGCTTTATGTTCACTGAAAATACCAATTGATGTTGCTGCGCTGTAAAATATCTGATATTGTAGCAATTAAATTAGAGATATTAGATTCTTGATATGGTAATGGTTTCCTTATGCTGGAAGAGAAGTAAAATGAATGTATTATAATTTAACGCATATTGCAAACGTACGTGTATCTTTTTTTATTTCGCAAAGCGCGCATTCTTTTGTTGATTTGCTAGACATATAATTACGTCAATATACATGTATAATAATTACGTCACCTTTTATAACCAATTATGATGATAATGTGTTAATTGTTTTTCATGTTATTTTCGAGTCTTCTTCGATTTTTTTCAACAAGTACATAGAGGTAAGACAGTTGTTTTATTTTCTACCTAACCGGAAAGAAGATTTGAAAGTATATGATTTCGTACATTTGTGTATGAACATGATTATAACATAGTTTGCGAGTAAGTTTCGGGAACTGTGAAACAGTGCAAAGTATTTCAGCATTCTAATTGCTGAGTAGCTGTTGATAATTGTAATTTATCACGTCTTTATGTTAGTTCACAACGAAAATGTGAATGAAATAGGAACAATTACAAAAACATTAGGTTGTATATAATTTAGTTCTAGTCGCTCAGCCATAGAAACTAACATTCAAATGGAACTCCAAAATCAAACAAATATTTAATTTTAACTACTTAGATCTTAAAGAAAAGGATTTGAGTTTGATTCGAAGATGAAGCTACGTTTGAATGCTCTATTTCATGCCAATGGGCCCAAGTTGAAGACCCTATAACAAAATATGTTAAAACCTTGTGTAATCAAATTTTTCTCAGTGTTTTCACAGTATGTGTTTAAGCGAAATATACACCTGGAAGTGTCATCAATACAATGTTATTGATTTCCAATTTTCTTTGCAAGTGATGATTGAATTATGTGATATAAATAATGTATATGTAATGTAATGTTTGGTGTAAGTAGCATTGACTGATTGCAACTAGTTAATTATAAGTTACGTAGATTAGGTAACATACTATGAAATTGATAGTTGTACATACCAGTTTTGTCATAAAAATGTTGTGATTGGTTGAAATGTAATAGTTTTAAAAAAAATGGGAAACATGAGCCTCTCGTTGTAACAACCTCCTTAAAACCAGGGATATTACCCTGTTTGAGGAAATTTTATTACATATTGGACGTGGTTGCAGAAACAATAAAATACAAAAGAAATTTTGACTATGGGACCAGAAAATCGTCTTTGTTGTAACGAGATTATTTATATCGGTATTCTTTGTAACGAGAGTCTATTTTAAGTATTTATAATCATTGGAATCCAGGTAAATATCCTTTATACTGGAGTATCAATAATGTAATGGAAGTTCCTGGCGTGAATTATAGGGGAACGTTTGCTTTATTACATGTTTTATTTGATGTAATTGAGAAAAATGCATGTTATTTTGGAATAACAGGTCAATAGCGAAACAATACATAATGCTGCCGAGTTCGGCGGAAATGGTCGTATCATTGTACGGCCAATAACCGAGGCAACATTCACTAGATTGATTCCAGTGTCCGCAAAAGTGCGTTGTACAGCTTTGCATTATATATATATTTTTGAATATATTTCGACAAGAACATATTTATATACTCCTGAGCAAATATGTTTAGAGGTAACACAGGTCAATTACTTAATAAGAGTTTCTTTTGAGTATGTTCTATAAGTATCGTCGACTGTAAATGAGATAAAACTTTAATTATGAATATTTCATATTTCTACTTTTTACAAATGATAGGTAATTGCTGAAAAATATTTTTCTTGCTCTATGTTTTCTATTCTGACACTTAATTATCAAGTAGAATTGATAATGCGATGTGATAGTGTAATATAATATATACTTGTAATGAGATATACATTTTTATCGTAAAGCAACCACTTAATGCAATGTCTCTTATTGCTTGCATAAAATGTGATATTAAGAATTGATCCGGCTCTAAGAAACAATGAGTTAAAAGAGAATGTATCACGATTGTCGTTGGAGTGGATGTGGGGTGAACTTTTCGACATTTTGTCTCAAATATTGACATTTGAGCTCTTTTCCGTTTTGGGGTTATTTATTTTTGTGTATCATGTTTCATGGAAGACAGTTTTATTTACTTGTATTATCATTCTGTAAGAAAACTTCTCGTCACCCCCTCAAATGTTCTAGCGACGTTTCTGTGTTGTAGCGTTACTCTGTTCAGTTTAGATGTCATAAATTCTGAAGACGAGATTAGCAGATATAAACTCTAGTTTATAGATTGGATTTTTAACCAAAACAAACAAACAAACAAATGAAACCAAACTATTACATTCTCTTCACTTTATCTAAAGTCGGAAAATATCATTTTGATTTGTAAATATGCAATATTTCTTTGTATAATCGCCTGTTACTTATATTAGTTGTTAATGTGAACAATACCTAAAGTTGAAAATTGTAATGAAATGCTAAAATGAGATCTATATTACATAAAGCATATCACAGATTATCTTTACGCAGTCAAATGTATGAAAATGACAGCTAAACAGAGGATATATTTATTTCTATGCATCTGTCATGTTATCGTGTAAAGTGTTTTTATTGCCAAGTATAATATTGCATCATTTGTATTCTTGAGATAAGTCACAAAGTAAGTATATTTTATACTGTTTGAATTCATTATACTGCCAAATGAAACAAATCCAATCAATAATAGCCATGTTAGCATCGTTTTAGCTGCATTAGAGTAACAGTGGGTAGATTTCGATCCGATCAAAATTGAATTTAATTTTAAATTAATTGGTAAATGTTCTAATACTTAGAAGGACAACAAATATGCCCCGCGATAACACTTATTTAAGCTGAGAAGAACCAACAGATAGGAATATCCAGAGATTGGAGGATAAGAACACAATATTACACGTAATATCAATAATGAAACTGAGTAAGTCTGTAACCCGATATCTGTTGTCTAAATTAGAAAGTTCTCCTAATTTGGAGGGGTATTAAACGTATAAATGTCCGGATGTATTAGAAATTGTCTGTGAAAAACTAATATCCAACATTTAAATCTGCCTGTCGAAAGTTTCACTTATTGACAAGAATCAACAAACAATAATATCATAAACATACCATACTAACAAAATATACAGGAAACAATAGAAAAAATTATATACAAAAAACAAATAATGGCAATACCACAGAACAAAACATTGCTATGTGCGTGTGTCTTGTCTGTTCAATTAGTTTTAGTTTGTGTTGTGGTCTGTGGCCACGCGCGTTGCGTGCGTTTTGTGTGTGTGTGTGTGTGATGCTGTGGTCGTGTGTTGTGTGTGTGTGTCTGGTAGTTGGACGTTTGGGCAAGGAGTACCATTGTGGTGTCATGTTTAACTATGGAGTTACATTGTGGCGTGACTTTCGGCCAGTTGCTCGGGGGTACCCCAGAAAGGAAACATTTTAAGACGGTTTAAAACCAACAAAAAAAAAGCAAATAAAGTGGCGTGCTCTAAAGATGAACCCGTTTTAAATCGCCACTGATTGTGACAAATTGAGCTATAGGAGTTGCTCAAATTATAGATGATTAAAGTAGAGGGAAGCACGATTGGCGCGGCTGGTATGATATTAACTAAGGAAGGTAACATTGAAGACAAATACACTATAATATACACACCAACTAACAACGGTCAGAGGGCGTGTTAAATAACCCACCACTGACATACAGAACAGCCCACAGCACACATGTCGCTCTTGTAGGATATTGCGTCGTATGTGTGTGGTGCTGTAAGTGTGTGTAGTGTGATTGTCGTGTCGTTGTGTGTCTGTGTGTGTGATGTGTGTGTTGTGCTAGTTGTGTGTGTGTGTTGTGTGTTGTGTGTGAGTGTGATGACTTACTCTGAAGAACACCTTCCTGGTGTGCTCACAAATCATAAAATCAGCTTTCACCCACCCCGCCGCCCCTCTTAAGTAAACCACCGACGGAGTGACAGAATATAAACATATATTTAACAGGATGATAATTTTGCAACTATATCTCGAGAATGTTGTTTAACTATTATAAGGGACGAGACAATGTGTAAGAAAGTAAGTGGCTCAATGAAATTTCTGATCCGCCATAATCACTTATTTGATACTGGGTAGATCAAAACTTATCCAATATTTATCCCTCATAAGGACCATACAACACAAATCTTATCAGTATGTTTTGCCAGGGTGCCTATCTAACAAGGCTACCCCAACCGCTGTGAAAAAAAGTGGGAGCCGGTAAAAAGGGTTGCTTTTTCATCGTCGCACGATTACGTCACAATAACAGTGAAAAGGGTATCAAAAGTAAGAAAACAGAGTATACTTTAACAAGCTACTTGAGAAGAGGTATTCTTCCAACACTTAGAGATCAGAGTCCCTACCATTGTTTATAGGTATCTGAGATCAGGAGGATAATTTACTTGTTTAAGGGTCCATTGCGCAAAGCCCCATAACCACGCCATGAGTGTACAACATTGTATATAAGTGCGACCGCGCGCGCCAGCCCCCCCCCCCGCCGGGAAATTTTGTGCAGAATATTCGCCAATCTATTGCTGACAATGCCGGGCTTGCAACATAGCACCGACATTTCAACATTACAGCATGATACAACAAGTAAAACTAAATGAGCAGTGAACTACTTAAATGTTATCAGAACTTGTATTTATTTCTTCCATCTGCTTTTGTATTTCTCTTCCCAATCGTAAACATATCTTGATAGCTCAATGACAACAATCTACTTATAAATACTAGAACGAGGTTATAAAAATGAAAATATAACACCTAAACTATAGTTGTCCTGTCGTAATGTGTAAAGGTTCGTGACATGATGGGGCACCACACAATT
>JZLH01S0629753.1:15047-32069 GCA_001188425.1 Eucidaris tribuloides | reverse complement strand
TGGTTTTAGTACATATCTTAAATGGGATCATTCATATCTGAGTGTACAAATAAAGGTAATACACATCTAATTCTGAATTCCACAGCAAATGTACTTTTTTTTTACATAATTACATTACAAAATAAACTTTTTATATCACCTTTAACTCCAGGGCCAGGTTTTCTGGGATGCTACAATGATGAGCCACTAAGAGGCCGATATGGCTACAGTGGTTACGATCAACTAACAGCAGACCAGTGTGTAGAACGTTGTCGAAATTTAGAGAGCAGTTACGCGTCTATCAAATATCAACACTGTGGGTGTGGTACCTTACTCGACACAACCCAAACCATTCTAGATTATGCTGACTGTGGAACTCTGTGCGACGGAGATCCAACTCAGACGTGTGGTGGAATTCCGAATAGATACTCTGTCTATAACGGTAAACATTTTTGATAATCTATCAACGAAATGAACAGTAATTCTATACTATCTTTAGGCGCGTTCATATCCTACGATTAACCAATATCCGAGAAATTAAAGCCAGATTACCATCGCGGTCGATCCAGATTATCCAGACACTTTGGTGATTTCTCCTCGATAGTATGTTTTATGCACTTAGGTGATTGCCACTCAGAAAAAAAAAGTTATACAAATGAATCTCGAATGGAATTATTACAATCATTTATCAGAAATCAGTAACAAATTAAGGAATAGTACAATATGGTGTTTTTTCCTCCTAATAAAAAAAGTCATTGATAGTAAGGATGAGTTTTAAGGCCTACTCGAGGATGCATGCCCCTCTATAATTATTATTTCAACATTGAAGTATAATTTTCAAACCCAGAAGGCCTACAGTAAATTAGAAATAAAATGTAATCAAGAGCCGTGTGGAGAAGAACTTATACCCATAACGTTACAAGAAAATACCCATGGAAAACCCGTTTCATTTTTTTTCAAATAACATTACTGTTTAACATATATAGTTACAATACTACTACTGCTGCTGCTATTGTTACCACCACTACCACCACTACTATTACTGCTACTGCTACTACAACTACTATGTCTACTACTACTACTACTACTTCGACTACTACTACCACTACTACTATTATTTCACTTTACTACGACAACTGCTACTACAATTGCTACAACTACTACTATTGCTACAACTACTACATTTACTACCTCTACTACTTATATTAGTATACTTGTACTATACTGATACTACTACTACTACTACTACTACTACTACTACTACTACTACTTCCATTACTACTACGGTATAAGTACTACTAACATTGGGTCTACACTCCGAAATTTCATCTAATGTTTGTATTTACTTAAAAGATTGTTTATATTGATTTGATTATATTACATGTCAAAATCAGTATCACAAGGCTTCTGCGACCACCCGGGAACACCAATGAATGGTACTATTCTGGCCCCCAGTCTCCGCCTAGGATCGACCATCTTATTTGACTGTGACACTGGATATGTGCTTGAAGGCGAGGATACATTACAGTGCATATCTCGTACTACTTTCCTTCAAGATCTGCGAAACCCTATGTGGAATCATGCAATTCCATCGTGCCGTAAAGAGGGTAAAGAGGGTGAGTCGACGAATGTTTAAGCTCTGGCATCTAACAACCTTCTTCTAACAGCCATCTTCCTTTTCAATTGACCACATCTTTTTCTTCAATTCTGTGATTAGTAATTTATTTCATTACCGTTGTATACTAGTAACTATTATGTGATCACAAATTGTAAATTGTTGTACTCATGTTGACATGTTGTCATTTGAAAAGAAGAAAACAGATGTATTTGAATTTGAATATGAATTTGAACCTAGGATTTGTATGAGGTTTCGGCAGAGAGGAATGACGTATGATTGAGAGAAGACGAGGAGAAGAATTGGAACGTGACTAGCTGTATTCACATATACCAGATACTGTGTACAAGTGTTGTAGAAAACAAGGGTCAAGACTGAAGCTGAAATGTTTTCTTGTGTGTCTCTACGACGAATGTACTGACAGGGGTGTTGTACTTGTATCAGTCATTCAGCAGACATAGAGCCATTCATCAGGTATTTGGATGTCCGCCCTCATCGGCTACTAACTCTCTACAGAAGAAAGATATGCGGGGATTGGCCTGTGCCTCGGAAGAAAACCCAGTTTTCGAGAACATCATTTTAGGGCATCTTAATGTTGCTTTCAAGAAATTAATCCTATTGTATGTTATTTGAAGAGATGCCAATTTTGTCATGACAGATAGTTTTTAGTTCAGAAGGTGCCACGTGGTAGGGCTCCAACTGGCAATTTGTTAAAAGGTTTCTTTGACGTGAAATAATAAAAACAGTGATTGAAGTAAAATCTGAAATTTTCTTTCACTAATACAATGCCAATGAAAAACAATATGACATCTCACTCCGTCATCCGTCTGATATGGACTATTGCAGTGTTACAAACCTCATGCGGAATTAGAACAAACCAGAACATGCAGCTGTCTTGATAATGAAAGAATGTACCAGTCTTGTCCATATTTTTTTTATCTAGGGTGATGATAATCTTGACTGTATCCTAGTATACCTGACACCAACTTTTTAATGTCGTCCATGTACAGGTTCGACAAGCTCAACAGACGTCATAGCTTCATCGCCGCCATCATCGTCCCGAAGTAGTTCGTCTACCATTTCATCAAGCATCGCCAAGAGAACGACCTCGACAGCCAGTGAAGTTGAACTGACGTCAGAATCCTCAACTACACCCGGAAGTCAGGAACAACAGACCAGGGAGTCCCTTCTCCCTCAACAGAGCACACCAGGTGTGTTAACCTTAAATCTATTGCTTGGGGGGGGGGGTGTGGGATTCAACCATATAAAAAACATAAATTTAGTGAATTCAAGACTGTTTCAGAGACCACGGCAATTTCGAAAGTTCGAGCGAATTTGTATAAGTCTCTCAAGAGACACGATATTTCGCAGGTTTGATTCAATCTCATAGCGCCCTCTGTACATGACAAATCTGGTCAAGACTGTGATTTCACTGCAGAACCACTGTCAATTAAGGACAGAGTAAGGGATTTGCATGTCAGAAAACGGTAAAATGAATGAAATCAGCTCAAATAGTACACAGTGTGAAGATTAGTATAAATAGATACCTGTCATAGAACCCTTGGGGTAGAATAAGTAGTTTTGGTAATAATCTGGACAGTTAAACTTCAAAATTTACAGTGACGTCGACGTGCACGGGCCGTTCCAAAATTGTCCGATCAGCCGTTAGCCGAAGGTCGCGCGGAGTTTAGCCGTTTAACCAATCAGTGTGCTGCGCTGGTCTTGCGACGGTACACATAACCGCGATTCGCAATTTGAGCAAAATTTAAACTCACGGAAAGAAAAACATTCTGGTAACATGTCGTTATTACTTTTTCTCATAAAACAACAAATTCATGTCGTATACATCTCACACTTTCAACACACCATTTGTAAGTACTAAACTACCGTTTGGTATTGATAATGAAGGGAAGTAATGGACTTGCAAATCCCTGACACAATCTTTAAATATGAACATACATTTTTGAATGGAATTTTTAAACAAATTTGATATAGTTCCTTTTAACAGTCCAGTGATTTCATTTTATCATTTACATACAGAGGGTAACCAATAGAAGAATCGTAAACTTGAAAATAAAGTGTCTAAAAACTTATTATTAGTTGATTGATCAGGGCCCCGTCTTTTAAAGAGTTACAATTGCTTGAAAATTTGCTCAGTACGCTGTTGGTCATTGACTTACATTTGATATCAATCGTAAGATTTATTGTAATTCTTCATAAGACGGGGCCTAGAATTGCCATTTAAAGAGGGTGACATATGAATTTGATATTTGGATTTTCATTTAAACTTTAAAAAATACTCATGTTTCTTGAGTGCATGGTTTATCTAAATTTGCTCAAGCTTTCACTATTTATCTTCTCCAAACATTAGGTGCACTCACTAAATCCACATTAGTTTAGGTATTACTGCCCTTTTACATAATATAAACAGGTTTATCATCGTTAACAAGGGTGGTCAGTATGATGAAGGATTTGGCAGAATTCTAGAAGTATATTTATAGGTTGTTCATCTGTCGCAATATCAAAGAAATGAATGACGCCCACAGAAAGTCAAAACAACAAATCTGCATAGACTTATGGATTTGTATCCTTTTATTAACTAAAAAAAAACCCAGCGTGAATATGTATTTATTTTGATATTTTTTGTTAATTATTATCATTATTTGTAATGTTTATTTCAGGATATTTATACGTTGTGATCGCAGGCATTGCTATCTTGCTGTGCTAGTGGTGATTGTTGTGGTCTTTCTGATTCGAAGATCGAAAAGGTAATTATTAACACATAATTAATTCCGTAATAAGCCGAATTTGTCTACTACCTAACCTCTTAATCCACGCTTCACATTCTTAAAACTTTCACTTCCTTACTTAGTTTCGTAACTAGCGGTCGTATAAATCGGTCACATTCTTCATGGAATACATCAACTCAAGTCAAGAAATACCCCTCCCCAAGCATCACCCAAAACCTCCATCATATTGTGTTATTTCCAATCTCATTATGATCATCATCACCACCACCACGGCCACAATCTTCGGCATCATCGTAATTTTCTTCTTCTACCATAATTCCATGTATTCTCATGTTTTCCAAGTCAAATCTGGTGATATTAAATGTGAACAGAAGAGAAGTTGCGTGAGCAGTGAACAGGGTGGATAATACAAAACAATGTCCACAAATTAGGTTTTTCACTACAATTTACATATTCTGTGGAGTAATGGTGCCAAATGTAAACTTGCATTTATAAAGTGCTAACCTATGATGATTTTGTTTTCTAATGATTTTCTCCAGAAGGAAAGCGCAATCCTCCTCTTCAAACAATGGTCCTATCGTCAACCTGGATGCATTGATGCAACCAAACTCAGAGCCCTGGATCACCACCAGCAAACGAGAATTATTACGTCGAGAACCCTACAGCCACGCTATCACAACCAGCGACCGTCGACGAAAACCTTGATTCTGACTATACCTAT
The DNA here is from genome assembly GCA_001188425.1 of Eucidaris tribuloides. Taxonomy (NCBI): domain Eukaryota; kingdom Metazoa; phylum Echinodermata; class Echinoidea; order Cidaroida; family Cidaridae; genus Eucidaris; species Eucidaris tribuloides. The sequence continues at coordinate 27,004 of JZLH01S0629753.1, read as the reverse complement.
GTTGACCTACCGACTACCGCCGGTACCGCTTTACCCGCAACTGATACTAACGATTATGGAATGGTAGATAACGAACTATATGGATCTGGTTAACATTTGAACTTTATTTGATCGGATTTAAATCAAACCTAGGTCAAAACTGATATGCAGGCCTTGTACATATTTGATAATCGGTTCGTTATTGCAATAACTCGGATCAGATCCTAGTCAAACTTAATTAAACAAATAAATGTTCTGAAGTAAACACACCTTTTTATGTTGAACTGCACCTTACTGTGTTATAATGTCTCTTCTTTTGGTTGGAAAGAACAAAGCAATATAACTTTAAAATTCTTGAAACATGTTTGTGTTGATCACTGAACCATTTCACGATCATTTTTTCCAGTTTTTTATGGTTTATGGTCGAAAAATAGTTTAGCCTCTGTTTATGTAACACAAGTATGTAGTGGCACAAAAGTAGAACAATATTGTCCACAGATTTCACTCATAAAGTAATGCATTCACTTGTACCATTCTTGATACGCACTGTATATAATCAAGGTATCAAGGTATTAAGTGCAAAGTCTTAGGTCTGAACAAAGAATATTGACTTAAAGATTGTGGCTAACATGAAACTTCAAATTTAAAAATTGTCAAACTTTGCTATCTGATCTACATAGTAGTGTTTGAATGGACAAATAAACACCCTAGAATACAAAAGTTTGGAAATGTATGCTGCCACCGGCAATATATGACTGAATAAACAATTAATACTCGGGGCGAGTACAAAATAGCCTAGATCTACACACAGTAAGGCTATGGGAGGAAATGGGCAGGTGAATCCGGTCAACTTACGATTTTCAACTTTTGAAAGCACTAAATAATCATTTTGAAATATAATTTTTCCAGGGCTTCATTTTGAATGAATGACATCAGCTCAAATCGTTCACAATGTGAAGATTGTATAAACACCTGTAATAGAACCTTCGGATATAATTTATACGTAATTTCGTTGAAATTCTGGAGGGATTTGCACAGTGACCAGCACGTTCCGTTATTTCCAAAATTGTCTGATCGGCCACTAGCCGGAGGTCACGCAGAGTTCAAGCGTTAAAACCTTAGCAGTGTACGTAGTCGCCCACTGCCCGTCAGCTGATCATACGTACCGTGTTCTGCAATTTGAGCAAAATTTCAACTCACGGAAAAAACAATATTCTGGTAGCATATCGTTATTAGTTTTTTTCTCATAAAACATTAAGTTCGTGACGTATGGATCTAAAACTTTCAACACACCATTTGTAAGTATAGGCCTGATTTACTAGTAATCATTATAAAGGGAAGTGATGGACTTGCAAACCCTGAAATCTATCTTTGAAAATACAAAAATGCAACGGAGAGACTGTAAATTTATTCTAGATGCTGAATATACATCATAAATTGAGTATATATCGCAAATATTTTGTACAAACATTTTTCTTATTTATCTCTGCATGGATGCACAGTTTGAAATGACATGTGGCTACTTCCATGAAATCTATGATTTTAATATGAACCATTCATTGTTGTGTTTCTTAGACTGATTAAGTTCAATGTGTGGTGTACAACCTGATAAAAGTTAATATTTTGTATAAATATTTACATTTTTACTGAAGATAAGGACAACGATTAAATGTATCATTGATTGCTATACTAAGAATAGATCATGTATCGTTGTGTAAAATAAGTTTATAGTACTGCTATACAGTACATATAATTATTTTTATTAAATTCAATAACACTAATGGTTGCAATATGTAAATAATTTTTATACATTAAATCTGATTTCCTCATACTTGCCTTGTTTTGCTTGCCAAATGTGATTATGTAAACATGAATCATTTGTTGCAATTTGTGTATAAAGCAATAAACTGATGTAATACGATATTAGAAATAAACCATTACTCAATTTAATTGGAACACATTTTCCCGGTAACCATCCGCATCAGACAAAATATAAGTTATTAGTATACAAATAATGCACATTAGCGAGGTCGTTAGTAAAAACTATTGACCGCGAGGTAACTTTCGAAAAATCTGAAACACACGAGGCCGAAGGATGAGTGTGATTTGAATTTTTAGAAAGTTTCAGTAAATTAGGATAAGGCACTCTATTCAAGAATTATGACTTGAGTTTTGATTGCTGTAAATGTGTATGTCGCCCTCTCTTGAGGCCAACTCTGATCAAATCTGTTCGGTCACATTGTTACAACTGTGATCAAGTGCGTTTTACCATTGATGAGTAGTTTTCCACAGATTTTGAACTACGTAAAAACTTGTTTTATTTTTCGTTACTTTTCACTTAAATGTTGAAATGAAAGTTATGTAACGCCTTTAAGATGTATAAGGTTAGGTTTCAATTGCTTCATAGGTCAGAAAAAGAGAAAAAATGTGACAATTCTTGTTCATAGTCAATAGAGATTTGATCTGCTGTGGCACCAACATTTTAGCAGAGTTTCAATTTTTATTTTTGAAAATCATATTTTTTGTAATGGCTTATCAAAATTAACTCCTCGAGCTACATGTATAGCTGATTTTATGTTTTTTGAATTTAAATTAAACACAAGTTTAGTTTTGGCGATTTTTTTCAGACTCTGATCTTTCTGATAAGGTATAATTCAGATAACCTTAACACCTTGTCAACGCTTTGGATGCTATAATGTAGAATATGGTCGAAAATCTCGGGGGGGGGGGACCCCGAGATTTTTCATTTATTAAAAAAAACACCGAAAGACATTCAGAATCTGTCATTGGTGTGGTATTATCTTTGGGCATAAAGCTTTCAAATAAAAAAAAATCGCCAAAACTAAACTTGCTTAAGCTGCATTTATGTCTTGAAGATTCAGGATTCATTGTGTGGCGTTGCGGAGGCAACATTTACTTTACTGATGGCCATGTGCATATTCTGTTTCTGTATTTCATATCAAAAGTTTTGATATTGCGTTTCAAGAAAAGGGAATTATAGTGTAGAATTACAGCTCAATTAACGTATTATCATTTTGCATATTATATGTAAATACATTATTACAATTAAGTCGTTGAATATGTATGTACATACATAGTTATGTATGTATGTACATACATAGTTATGTATGTATGTGCATACATAGTTATGTATGTATGTATGTGCATACATAGTTATGTATGTATGTATGTATATATGTATGTTTGTTTGTTTGTTTGTAAGTATGTATATATGTATGAATGAAGAATTCTTTTCCAAAAGGTGCTAAATTCTCTTAAGTGACATTGGAGAAACACATTTCTTTGTTCAAGTTTGTACACATGGGATACATAAAACAAAAAAGGAGTAAACAATACGGTATTTTGCGTTCGTTGCCTATTTTTTTTAATATATTGAAAGTATTTGTATATATTTACACGTGAAAATACTATTTATATTATAACCAATAATTGGCATAGCAGACGGTCTGGCCTTGTTTTGAAGCAATGTTACTGAAAACAAGTCATGAAGTTTCAGATTGAGTTATTTTTATTTGATTGTGCAATTAATCCATGTAATAGCATGCTTCTGGCACCCAAATATATATCTACTCTGGTAATTTCGGTTATCAGCTTTCTTGTATATTTCTGTATAGTTTATTAAGTGTTATTCTAAAACCAAATACTGTTTACCAGTCAATCACGTAGAAAATAATAACAGCAGTAATTGAGAATTGGCAGAAATAAATATCACCGGCAAATCTGAAATCAATCTAAAATATATCATGATCTTCAAATGGTATTATATACGTTTAGATAAGTAATTTCGTGTAGTGTATGTTTGTTTATGTTTGTGTTTTGTTTGTTTAGCCATGTCAAGGCGTAGGCTGGGGGCGGGGGGTGCAACTGGGTGCACGTGGCACCCCCCCCCCCCCCCCGCAAGAGCCATAGGAGTTCACGCCTAATAGCAAAACAAAAGAATTTGCACACCACCTTTTTTATTGGCTTGTAACGCCCTGATTTTCTCAACTTTAGTATCCACCTCCCTAATATTGCACCTCCCTGTTCCACCTCGAGCATGATGACCTCCCCATGCCCAAATCAGCCTACGCCCTTGCATGTGTCTTTTCATGTGCTGGTTTGTAGTATTTTTTGTTTCAAAAGTAACGTTTAATAATTGCCAAGTTGCATTTATGAACTAAATACTTGGGTACATACTACGATCATAAATCGCTTAATACTAAAATATGTGGATCTCGTAAAAAAATGTTTGAAAAACCACCAAATATTTGCATAAACAATAGTAAAGTAAAACAAATCAATATGAATATACATTTTTAAAAAAATGACTTTTTAAGGGCATGGAATATTCTTGAAAATTACATTAATGATAAATATCAGAGCAGAAAGAAATATATACGCCAACATTTTTATCTACAAAATTTTGTTTGCATTTTGTTTTATTTATAGCAGTAATCGTTTGAAAGGAGTTGATATAATCTGAAGAAAAACAAATCTATAATCTGTCAAATCCATGTGACGCACCTCGTGGCGTAAAGGCTGAAAATATTTCCACGTGATACGAGACGAAAATACGACTCAACCAATCTTCTATCGGACTGAAATTCAAGAAAAAAAATCCCACCTGACTTCAAAATTCGAAGTTCGGGTTTAAAGGCAGGAAATCGTTATTTGCAATCCTTCCCGCAACAGAGCAAAGCAACTCTGACATCATAACGGCTATTGAATGGATGAAGGACGTGTCTGTGAAATCTAAGGATCAGTGATTACCTAGAATATGAAAAAAATCATACACAAAAATGGCCGTTAAGTGCATGTTGTATGGTAGAAATATTTGTCCCTCCGAGACAAGAATTCAAATAAAAATCTAAATATCAGTATAATGCCACTAAAACTAAGTTTCTGGCTAGTACATTCTGATAAATGTTCTTCAATACTTTTTTCCTCTATATACCAGTACATTTACGCACTGACAACAAATCAGACGCCCGACCTTTAAATCAGCGACGTGCTCAAAACACAGAAGTGAGTTAAATTAATCAACTGCATAGTGACGCCTTCGGGGTATCAATATCTATATAATGTTCACGATCAACAGCTCAAATTTATAAAGTGCACAGACGGATTTATCGCACGTTTGGGAAATGCAGCCTTGATTTCTCTGAACTCTTCTTGAAATATGTCTTTATATTCGAAGATAAAGCCAAGGCTAAATTCTATTAGCATATTACAAAATGGAAAATACATATTTCGTTTGTTCTCAATTTTCTACAGGATTCAATCATATTAGTGGAGATATTGTAAGAACACTCTGAATAATGTGGATATTGAGAAAACTGTTTGTTCACGTCAATTTTGTTTAAACAATATTGCAAAACAAAATTTCGATTATGTGGACACACTAAGTTGGGAGCGTTATCTTCAACGTCTTCTAGCTACACATATGTGCCAAATGTTACTCATTTTGGAGATCACACCCGTGCATATTAAATTGAAGACTTCATTCGTTAGGTATTTTGCTTGCTTCTTTTTACCTCTTTGTGGTCCACATAGAAAACCATCGCACTAAAATTGCTGTCTTTCGATTACCTTGATGAATCTTTTATGTAGGCCTATTGCATGAATATAGAAACAGTAATACTGCTGCATGGTAAAGCCTGTGCGAAATAAATACAATATTTTTTTTCGATACAAAAGTTTGATTATAGAACTTTAGCATCTTCTTCCGATTAAAATACCTATACTTTTGTCATTTACTGACACGTCACTATATACCCGAGTTTTATTGTGCATACACATTATGCCAATTTCAAAACACAAGGTCAGTACTAGCATTCATGTCCACAGATAAGGTTTCATTATCGTAAAAATACTAACATACAGCGACAAACATATCATTATACATTTTTTCATACAAGGCATGCAAGGGGTTAAAGTTATCTTAGTAGTGGCTTACAGTTTTGGCAGAACAGAATGGCGCTCTATTTTGTCTTAACCCGATAAAGACCATTAGATTTTGCTTTAACACGCATTTCCCATAGACTTCACAACGAGATATCTCGTGTCTAGTCTTAACCCGTTTAAATAACAGAAATGGAAATATAAGATAAAGTAAACTAGTGTTGTTGTGTAACGGAAGACTATAATTGTTCCATTGATAACTTGTATAGTTTGCCAGCGTATCAATGTTGTGAATTGTGAAAATTTGCATGTAAGACCAGATCAACTATATTCGGGAAAAATTCCTTTGGTTAAATTTAGTCTTGGCATTAGTGGATCTTTAAATTTTCAACAACGTTAGCTGCCGCTTGTGCATTCCTTCAACAATATTCAACGTATTATAGGCATTAGTACGGACTTGTTACAAAACCAACTTTCACTTTCCCTCAAAATTTGCGGGTTTGCATCTGACTCAGCTTTTGATTTGATCTTTATTGTCCTCGGAACGTGACTTATTCTTTGGTGGGTTATAATTTCATTTATTGTACATTGTTACTGTAATTTAGAACATGCTGGCGCTACACGTTCCACGTGTGAGTCACATTGACTTAAACCTGTACGTTGCGCTGCATGCATGATTATTCCATATTAATTGTGCATATCGGCAGGATAAATTCACGAAATTCAATTTACAGACGCACTGAAGTAAAGCAGTCATTCGCAATAAATCCTTGTAAGAGGTTCTTTATAACACTTGGATATTTTTTGTATGCTTTCACCCGATAAAAGTGAAATAGATCAGGTTTTCATGGTAATGTTTAGGGTTAGATTTTCTTCAGGAACGGGTCAAACGGTCGGGGGGGGGGCAAAATCGATTAAAAATATATGGAGAATGGTTTGATTGGGATTCTTTAACTGCTTTTTGCTGGTATTGTTTTAAGGTTAAAGGGGAATGAAACCCAGACATCTTACTGAATTCAGAGAGTACAAACAATATAAGATGGAAAAAGTGAAAGTTTGAATTTGGTTGAACGGTTCAGGAGTTATGATTGTTCAAAGTTTATTTGATCCTTGTTATGGAGGATCCTTATATTGGCAACCCTACCCTTTTCAGAGAATGTGGAGAACTTCCATGGATTTGTACACAATTTTCAATAATTTGCAGTTTTCTGAAGTGTCCGTTGAGAAAGTATCTAAATTCTTTCAGAAAAACATGTAGAATCATTTTGCCAGGACATACTTGCACAACAAGCAAGAGCAAATCAGATATTTGATAAAAGTGAGAATAAGTGAAAATTTGTGTACAAAACCAATGGAATGTTCTCCACACTTTCATCTAAAATGCTGGTAGAGTTGCCAATTTAACAATCCTCCATAACAAGGATCAAATAAACTTTGAACAATCATAACTCTTGAACCTTTCAACCAAATTTGTTCAAACTTTCACTAATTTCCTTCTTGTATTGTTCTGTAATCTCTGAATGCAGGAATGTGTCTGGGTTTCATTCCTCTTTAAAGTGATAGGCTAACATTGTGGAGCTTCAATTTAAAAAAATGTCAAACTTTGATATCTGAGCCACAAAGTAGTGTTCAAATGGACAAATAAATACAAAAGTTTGGAAAGTTATGTTGCCAATGGCAAGTTATGTATGAATAAACAATTTATACTCGGGGTGAGTAGAAAATAGCCTGGGTGTACACACAGTAAGTCTTTGGGAGGAAATGGGCAATTGAATCCGGTCAACTTACGATTTTCACTTTTTTAAGCACTAAATAATCATTTTGAAAAACAATTTTTTCAGGGCTTCATTTTAAGACCTTATCAAAGACACTAGTAGCATGGGGAATCATGTAACTCAGATTTTTTTTTACTGTGGTAAATGTTAGCCATGTGGCTTTAAGGTGTCAGTTGCGAACATGGTGGAAGGCAAATTAAAAATATATGGAGAATGGATTGATTGGGATATTTGTTTCTATAAGTAAAGGTGATGATGGTGGTGGATTATGGGGGGGGGGTGATGGTAGGGGTACTGATGGTGGTATTGCAGGACGCTGTTGGTGGTGGTGTTTGTAATAGTGGCGAAGATGATAGTGTGTTGTTGTTATTGTTTTTGATTTGGTGTTGGTGGTGGTAGTAGTGGTGATGAAAGTCGAAATGATATTTGTGGTGGTGGAGGTGGTGGTGATTGATGGTGGTAGTGGTGGGGTACTAACAGGTTGTGCAGCTCCTATTGTTGTTGCGGTTGTGGTATTACTAATGGCAGACTAACGTTCCGGTCATGATTGAAGGTTGCGGGGGGGGGGGCGAATTCGGCGTTTCCTTGACAGAAAGGCGTCTTTGATTAAATGTAAGAAATTTATTCAGCTTTATGTACGTACCTTTATGACATCCTGGAATAATATTTGTTGTCACATAAACTAATTTTTACTGAGGATAACTAATAAAATATTTCATTCCTCTGCTCTGCTGTAAATCGTTATAAATTGTGAATGTCATTAACCATTGCATTTTAATCCTGTATAATAACTCTTATTTGAATTGCAATCAACTTATGTGTTATTGTATTTGTGCATGTAAATGTGTGTGTGTGTATTATTGTATTTGTGCACGTAAATGTGTGTGTGTGTGTGTGTGTGTGTTTGTATGTATGTGTGCATGTATGTGTATGTATATATGTAGTGTTTGTCTGTGTTTTTGTGTGCATGTTTGTGTATTTGTGTATGGGCTTGTTCTGCTTCTGAACAAGTGTCCGTTACATTTCGATCATACTCGATCAGTCTTACTCTGTTTACTAACTTGGCGTTTTTCAGTGTCTCTCTCCTAAGGAAGGAATATTTCATCCAGTTTTATTTGCTGACGTTCGCTTTGACTTCGAAGCCCGACGAACCCACGTCATCCAACAGCGAGGAGGTGATTGCCCTTAATAAGATGACAGGTTGTCTAGTCGTGCGCAAGGCGTTTTCTCCCTTTTCTCTGTGATTCCTCCATCCATACATGTGCTTGAATTCTTAAAGCGCAAGTTTAGTGTTGGGGATTTTTTTAAAATTTGAATGCTTTATGCCCAAAGGTCATTTCACACCAATAACAGATTCTGAATGTCTTTCTTTTTTTGTAATTAATTAATGAAACATCTCGGGGGGGGGGACCCCGAGATTTTCGACTATTCATGTATTTTACATTATAGCAGCCAAAGGGTTGATAAGGTGTTAAGGTTATCTGAATTATATCTCATCAGAAAGATCAGAGTCTAATCTGTTATTGGTGTGATATGACCTTTGGGCATATAGCTTTCAAATAAAAAAATCGCCAAAACTAAACTTGTGCTTTAAGTATTCGTGGTTACATAAATGTGGAAATCCCTTTTCTATATACTTGTCCACGCATCGTTCTTCACGTAACGTTCACTTTGTCCTGGCATTCATTTGGGTTATCGCAAGCGTATATGATTTTTGCAGACCTTACCACGTAGAGGTGCTAAATGTCAGAGAATTTACAAATAGAACAGTGCAAGAAGTTGGCTAAAATGTCATGCGAAAAACAAACAAATGAATGATAACTTACTGTTCAAACAGTTAAATATACATTTTAGATGGTTGCTTTGCTTTAAAACGAGTTATCCGTCCAAAGGTGCGCTGGTCCAAAAAAATCTATATCACTCCCTTGATTTCTAGGTTTGAAGAATGACATTTAAATAAAAAGTGAATACCTGTTACCTTCTGGATTAATAAAACTTATCACTTATTAAAAAATAAGTTACCAGAACGATGACTGTGACATTATCTTGGCACTATATAATCTTATTATGGGGAAAAATAAATGGTCTAATTAATCTAATTTATGGTTTAAAGGCAGTGGAAGTCATTTGCAAATATCCCAGCAGACCAGGAAAAGATAAGCCATGCCCTTAGGCTATTGATGAAGGGCATATCTATGAAATCTCGGGGTCAGTAATTACCTAGAATTTGAAAAGTGCGAAAGAAAAACAATAGTCGTTTTGTATACGTTCTATGGTAGGATTTTTTTCTCGCGAGAAAACAATTTAAATCAAAGTCTAACGGTCACTATAATTCCACTAAAACTGAGTTTCTAGCTCCTATAGTTTGCTAAAGGTTCCCAGATTGCATTTTCTTGTAAATGCCATTGCTTTTACACAATGTTAATTTTTAGGCATGCAAAAGAGATGCCCTGCCATTGAAAGTGTTTTGCCCAAAATACGAAAGCCATTCAAGTTCAAGTTTATTTTCAATTGACAACGTCAATAGTATTTAAAGATAAATGCATGGAGAATTTCATGAAATTTAAATGAAAAATAAAATGAAAAAGGAACACAAATTTGTATAAATAAGGAAGATAACAAAGGATAACACATAGTGTGCTCTACCACCTGACCTATTCATCCAGACAGTAGAATTCGTCCCTAATTAACCAATTTCTTTCCTGAGGCTCAGGCAGAAACTTTTAAAGTATTTATAGCTATTTTTTTTAAATTATAAAAGAAAAACGTTAAAAATATTAAGGTCAAGATCATGGTGATATCTTTATTGTAGTGATGTTTTGACGGTCAGCTTTTTAAAGTAGAGTCCACGTATCAATTTAACGCCAAATTTTACATTTAATTTACGTTTCCCATACAAAATTGTTGTAATCATAACCGTCTCCTCACTCTGATCCGTTTGAGGCTTTTTTATTGACTAATTCTCCGACAGAGTCATATCTCCTTTATCATTATTTTACACGTTTTTGCAAACCGTGAAAAGATAAAACACGACTTGAAAAAGACAAGTGACGTTAAAGGGCTCGAAGAACCCAAGTCAGTCTGACAGTGCTGCTGTGGCATTTATTAGATGACAAACTTGCCGGAGGCAAATATGGTCTCGAGCTTCGTCTTAGACGCATCATTCCTTCAAATCTGGTATGATGTCCGTCTGTAATACAAGGCGAGAAATTCATGACGACTCGAACTCAGCCAATCTCATAAGTGTCGTCCTTATTCTCTGGGCGTAAATCCCGAGGGGGTGGGGATTTTATCCCCTCACTTCGCGGAGAAGGAGGTGGCTTGTACAAACATCTCCCTTTGAAGGGATAAAAGAATTTTGATACAGAGCGGTTTATTGCAAATGTTTTCATAATGTAGGCCTATGTAAATGATTCCAAGTTTTATAAAAGTGTGAGAATTATACGCGCCTCATTGCAATCAACCCCTCGCCCCTTCCCCATTCTCGGAACGGATTTGCCCCTGCGCCATAATGCCTGGCTCATCGAACCCTGATCTATTTGCTCATAACAGCATGACATCATAATGTTCCTATGATTTAAGAGCATTGCATATAGTTGTTAGATTCCACACAAGATATTCCGTTATTTTCACATTTATTCAGTCATTGTATTTAATCATGTATTCTGAAAGAGATGATTTCTTAATATTTGGAAGTATGGTACAATGTGTATAACATAAAAATAGATAGACATGCAGACAGACAAAATAGATAGATAGACAGATAGATAGATAGATAGATAGATAGATAGATAGATAGATAGATAAACAGATAGATAGATAGATAGGTGAGGTGGATAGATAGATAGATATATAGATGGATGAATAAATAAATAAATAAATAAATAAATAAATAAATAAATAAGACACTAAACCGTACAAATATTTATTTATCCGTGATAGATAGATAGATATATAGATAGATAGATAGATAGATATATAGATAGATAGATAAACAGATAGATAGATAGATAGATAGGTGAGGTGGATAGATAGATAGATATATAGATGGATGACTAAATGAATAAATAAATAAATAAGTAAATAAATAAATAAATAAATAAATAAATAAATAAATAAATAAGACACTAAACCGTACAAATATTTATTTATCTGTGTGTGCGCACGCGTGTTGGCGTGTGTATGTATGTGTGTGTGTTTGTGTGTGTGTGTGTGTGTGTGTGTGTGTGTGTGTGTGTGTGTGTGTGTGTGTGTGTGTGTGTGTGTGTGTGTGTGTGTGTGTGTGTGTGTGTGTGTGTGTGT
>JZLH01S0629752.1:72654-84486 GCA_001188425.1 Eucidaris tribuloides | reverse complement strand
TGGTGTGCCCGAGAAAAATCTGGGACCTTGGATTCAGACAAAAAAAATCGTCACTATCCCCGCTGAGTGAGTTTTGGAGGCTGGCGTGGCCGGAAAATTTTTGGCCTTGGATTTGGAAAAAAATATTTCGTCACCCGCCCCACCCCCTACCCCCACCCCACCCCCCTGCTGAGCGATTTTTCGACGGCTGGCGTGACCGGGAAACATTAATGTTGAACCTTGGCAAAATCCTGCGTACGCCTATGTCTGCGGGCAAATGAGATCCACTGCCTTTAAGTCTTTGCTGGCCATGACCAACTTTTTTCACATCTGTACTATTGAAGTACGCTGTAAAAACTGTGTTGAGCGAGAAATCACTTGACACAATCCAACTATCTTTTTCTAAGCATGTTCAGAGGCTAAACTCGTGTGCCAATCACTAAACTTCGGTTATCCAATTTTTAAACACTCAGCGTCAATAATCTAATCATTAATGAATGAAAGGTTTGCAGAGAGAATTTAAGATGCAGAATAAATTTGCTGTTCATCTCTGTATTATCAAATCAATGATAAATAAGATCAAATGCTTGATCTGTTATTTTTTAGTGACTCAGAAAAAGATTGACCCAACAGGATTCGAACCTGAAACCTACTGATATCCGGTCAGCGGCACAACCACCAGGCCACGCCACACCTACTGTGTATGTGGTCCAAAGCAGAGCTATATGGACCACATACGCCCTCTACTGGAAAAAACGAACAAAGTTTGCACTGCGTGACTTGAATGCAATAGCAAACTTTATAAAATTGCTCTCGCAAAATTTAATGCTGGCACCACATGTTGGAAAAAATTAAAACAGACTTCTGAAATGTTGACCTTAATTTTCATAACATATAATTTTAAACGATCATAGACTAGCCATATCAGAACAATTTTCAGTGAGAGGTTGTAAAGACTGAATTTCAGAGGCAATATTCTGTGCCATACCTGCATAGGAAAGGCCAGCCATTACTTTGTACACAAAAGTATGAGCTATCCCATGTGGTGGCCACGCTGGTAACGGCAATGCCACGGTTTACTTGGTTACAAATACTCGAGAATCAATCCTTACGTCTGAGCTCATTTATATTTAAAAGTCCCCAGTAGGAACGATGTATTAATGAATGAAAGGTTGCAGAGAGAATTTAAGATGCAGAATAAATTTGCTGTTCATCTCTTGTATTATCAAATTATATTACGGATCAGTAGGTTTCAGGTTCGAATCCTGTTGGGTCAATCTTTTTTTGCTGTCATTGAAAAATAACAGATCAAGCATTTGATCTTATTATCATTAATTTGATAATACAGAGATGAACAGCAAATTATTCTGCAATTTATCATTCATTACATCTTTGCTATGACTTCCTCAACACAAGTTTGACATGTAACACGAACATGACAAAATGTTTTCATTCAACCATCGTCATAAGCGGTTAGAAAGACGGTAAAATGAAGTGAGAAAACCCCGTACCTCAAAAATGTTAAAATACAGGAGAGTCAACAAAATATCGGGACGTGTGCTTTGCAGAAAGACGATAACTTTGTGTAAATTCTATAGTGATTACATCCTTCTTTTGAGATGGAAATTTGCGATTTGGACGGAAGAACATCTATCTTTATAACTACAAAATTACATTTAAAACAATTTTTTTCACAAAAAGTTGAGATACGAGGTTTTGACACCTGATCGACACCGTAGGGACAGTGTTTGTGTGTGTGTGTGTGTGTGTGTGTGTTGTGTGTGTGTGTGTGTGTGTGTGTGTTGTGTGTGTGTGTGTGTGTGTGTGTGTGTGTGTGTGTGTGTGTGTGTGTGTGTAGTGTAGTGTGTGTGTGTGTGTGTGTGTGTGTGTGTGTGTGTGTGTGTGTGTGTAGTGTGTGTGTAGTAGTAGTAGTAAGTGTGTGGTGAGGTAATTAGGAAAGACTAGGGTGTACTGGAACACGGAGACATAGGAGGCGTCCCATAATTATGATAAGTAATTACCTATCAGCCATTATGTCTCATTCTCCGGTATGCCTTTTCAGTGTCAGATAACAAACAGTCATATGTATGCTAATATACAATGATTCGATTGATTAATTTCGATCTTTACTTACAAATCTTCAATTTTTAGTTTTGAAATGTTTAATTAATTTATCTTTACGTCTTTAACAATCATGCTCTTTTCTTAAGGTCTTGTGAATTTACTTTCCGAGATTTTGCAAGTATCTGCAGTATTACAGAACTGATCACCATTTTGTAACTTCTTTAGTGTCGGGGTGAACTGGGACAAAATATCACATTGTTGGACTCTCCTTCCCCCGCCTCCCTTACTATATCGAACATCCACCTAAGTACATTTTAAATGGCGCTTCCTATACTGGAGAACTGTCCCCCTCCGAGAGGCATCGATCCGTGGGGGGGGGGGGGGGCAGGGCGGGGCGATCGCCTCACCAATGAAAATATTGGGGGCCAAATATATCGATTTGCCCCCAATAATTATGACAACTTGAAAAATTCATAATATGCAATGCAAATATATGTTGTAAAAACATAGGAAAACACTATAAAACCAAAATGTGTAAACAAAGTAGTATGATAGTATGAAGCATACAACATTGTCATTTTTTGCGCGCAAAATTCTATATTATTACAATTTGGCGCGCGGAGGGTGCCGAAAATTTTCGACATATTTTTTTTCACTTTTGCCTCCCCCAACCGAAACATGGATCGACGCCCCTGACTCCAACCGATGTCCCACTTAGCCCAGGGGTACCCCACTTCTTCGTGATATTATTTTATTCTTGTAAAGCGGTAATTAAAAGCAGTAAATTAAAAATTGTAAGTTATTAGAACAAAACGGCTCTTTTTTAAACCTTGAATATACATTGGTAGCATGAGCATGTAATTAAAAAAATTCGAGAAATTTTAATAGAAACTTCATTGCTTTTCAATTTGTGTCCCACTCACCCCCTTGTCTCACTTATGGAATGAGAATACTGTTTCTACCATTCCAGAGATTAAAGCGAACAAAGGGTTTTTTTTTGGCAAAAAAAAAAATACTGTACCTCGCAAAGAGTTAATGTCACAATGTTGGGTGTGGTCAATGGAAGACAAAGTGACTTTTCTGCAAGACGTCGTAGAGGGTGTCCTGTCGTCTTTAGATCTTTCTGACCCTGATCGGGACAAAGCCGTTTACATTCTTCAACTCTGCGGACTCAAATTCGACCAATATTTCCTTTAGACCGGTGCACCGCGCCTTGAATGGGATGTTTCGGGTAACACTAGCTTTCGGGGGAATATTTCTAGAAAATAAAATATACAGACAACATAAAATGAGCGAAAAACCAACAACTAAAATTACAAATAACAATTTTAACCATTTGTTTGTAATAAAATAACACTTCATTCTCCCAGCTAAGATGATTTTTAACGTTGGTATGGGGATTTACATATTGTAAAATGTTACAAAGATAATAAACTAAGACAGTGTATACAAAGTATGTTGATAAATATGATAGCTAAGTCCTTCACTATATGTGTTCAAGAAAGGTTGCTTGAAGTTTAATTCTGTGCTGTAACTGTTTTATACAATATCCAATTTAAAGAGAATGCACAGTACTGGTTGAGTACTTGCAGAACAACATCATTTTAATATCAGCTGCTTTCAAACCTTCTGTGAACAGATAGCATTCTGAAAATGTCACTATCATAGTACAGGAGAGAGAAGTTGAAAACAACAGAACACTTCGTTTTTGACAAATCTGCTACACAAATCCCACTGCTGACACAGTACTTACACAGAAATCAATATGTGGGACTGGTTAATTGTTGAGGTACACACTTTAGCATTGGAATGGGAACTTCTAATGGAAAACCTCACCTGTTCAAACTGCCAATCCCTCCAATTTTTTTTATTGCAAATGGAGTGAATTAGTTCCACATTATAATGCAAATGTAATTTACTCTCACCTGGAAACCAATGAAATGTGAAATTTTGATGAAAGATTTTCTATCATCAACCAGTACTGTGTACTCTCTTTAAAATTAATTATGTTGATCGCAAATCACCCTCCACATCTTTCCCCCAACTACTTTTTTTCAATTGACCCTTTTCCCTCCTCGTTTGGTTAATTTTGTATAGCTTTTGTTATATGTGTTGTTAATTTATATCATTACATATTTCATTATGCTTTTGTTTTAAGATGCCATATACTCTTTTATATGTATTGTATATGCATATACAGGGCGCACTTGTATAGCAGTTATCAAACTGAATGTACCTACCCTGTATTTTTAAAAGAATACATGAATAAATAAATAATATAATAATAATGAATGAATAGATAAAATAATAAATAAGTCATTATGTTATGAGAAAAATACAAAATAATCGTTCAAAAGAAATTATCCCCAAACTTTAACGTGCTCCGTTCAAATAATTTACTTACGGTGTCAGTAATGTTAAACCGATTGTTTATTAACTTAGTTATTTTCACATACTTAAATTGTATATCATTTGCATGTTGATGTTATGCTATTAATTTGTACAATTTTATAAGGAGTGCTTAATAAAACCATCAAGCATGTAAGATGGCAATGGCGAGATGCTGTTCTTAAAAATACGTTTCTTCTCATCTCTTGTGTACAGTTAATGTCCTGGACCCGTAAGACTAAAAAGATTTTTTCCACTTTGTGCGTTGGCAGTAGTCTTAAAGTCTCATAAGACTTCAAAAGTAATACGAGCAAAACATTACTACCATTTTTTTTTAAGTCACGTTCACCTTGCGGCACATTATACTAACTTGTCAATAAAGCTATCATCCTAATAGTTCTAATCCTTATATTTGGCGCTTATCTATTCTCTTAAAAAAACGAGTGAAATAGTTCACTCTGTAAAGAGTGAATGTCCAAAAGGTGTGAATTTAGAGTCAATTTCAAGTGAATTTCGAGTGAATATGTGTGTGTTTCACTAATTTTGGAGTAACCTCGAGGATCACTCTGAATCCCCGATTGATCACTCTAAATTCACTCCCAAAAGAGTAACAATTTCACTCGTTCTTTAAGAGAGTAGAGTATAATTATGTCAGGTGTAATTAATATTTGTAATCGTTATACATAACTTGGCGCTTATCTATAATTGTGTCAGGTCCAACAAAGAAGTTCCGGTGTCTACATTTTGTACACTGTGAGAGACTACCATTATTTACCAGCAGAAATGGTATCATTGGATATAGCACATTACAGGGCATCGGCATACCCCAAAACCAAATTGGTCGAATCACATACCAATTTGTCTTGAATTTGGTTACTTGTGGAGAAAAAAGTGTTCATTTACCAGTATTGAATTAATCTGGTACAAATTCGTCTGTCACAATGAGTACTGATGGAGCTGAACAGTATATTTGACTTTAGAGTACATGTAGTATTTTTTCCAAAGTAAAGACTTCGTTCAATCCTGCTATTTCTCTTTAAATGATAAAAAGCGTCGTTTGTAAAAAAAATAAAAATAAAAAATATATATCATAAAGAATCAGATTTGTACGTACTCCTGCTTCACTTTGAAAGGCTTCACCAGCTTGGAGCCCTCGACAACAAATTCACAATCAGTCAGCATTTTGTCGAGCGGATTGGTGAACTCCACTGTCAGTATGACCTCTGACCCTGTGACCTCTGAATTAACCTCTAGGTAAGGAACCTTTATGCGCATATCAGTCTGCGTGGAAAGTGTTTTCTCCGTTTCCTGCAAGTACAAGGACATACTTGAAGAGTGTAGAATAAGAAGTACTGAAGTCACATAATACTACTTTTGAGAAACAAAGGCTCAAAGTTTTCAAATTTGTCTACAGATCACAATTGTTTGAATTGTACATCCAAGTTTGGTGAAGTTAATTGACACATTAAAAGATGAATATAGGACAAAAACAAACATTGTCACACTTGTCGATTTCCAATAATCAATATTGTGGACATAAGTATCTTCTTCTAAAAGCAAGGGTCCCAGGAAAACATTTCTCGAATAAATGAATGTCGAAAACACTTAATTGTATAAATTTTTGGAATGTCCTCCATAAGACGGGCAATTTGATACGCGGTTTGTCAAATTTGGACGTTGTTTTAAATTTGCCCTTATTTGACCTTTGACCGGAAGTAACCCAAGCACAAAATACATTGTAAGTTATTCATTTCCTTAATCCTTGTAACTCGTCGAGTAATTTGAAATACATTATCAAGAAATTAGACCAAGATAAAAATTTGACCTCGGTTGACCCCTTCTCTGACCCTAACTACGGAAGGGTCAATTTGACCAAAATTTTGTCAAATACTTTCCCGGTATGTACCGACTCAATTTCGTCAAAATGTGACTGAAGTTAAATATTTCTTATTCTATACTCTTCAATTTATTTTGCATAAATAAAAACTGTGTCCTATGAAATTTCTACACAGAAAAAAAAAATCTAACACAATTAATTAGCATCAGTCTTGAGAATAGTTTGTGAATCTTGAAGCCCTAAAATAATTTTGGTCGATCAGATAACTTTTTGTCAATCGTTCACAAAACTATCCTACTGTCACCCAGACATCAGAAAACAACGTAAACCCCCTAAAAGTGACAAATTGTGATGTTTGAAATATCGGAGAACACGTAGTGCCTTGTACACCTATGGGAAATGCCCTCCCTGACATTTTAAAATTTTAAACTTTGAGTCATATGATTTTATCCGTGAGGTATTGAGGGGGGTTAAATCACCGACACCTACCATGACGGACGCTAAACAAATATTGTCATCAAGCACTGGTCCTTCAGCTTTCCCAGGTAGTCATCCACCAAAACTTGGAGGACGCCCTCTGCGGTGTCTTTAGGATGAATCACGAGTTTCATGTCATCTTTCTTCACCGTGCTAGAAATAATACCTGCACGTGAATATGAAAATGAGAAAAGGCATTGCATTCTGTAGTTTATATTGTGCAATATGTTTTTCAACAATAAGCTAACTGTTTACTTTAACACGGTGTGACGTTTGAACAAACTGATTGGTGCAGTGGAGAAACCAAACACGTACACACATAATACACACAAACAAACAAACAGGTACAAATTATTTACACACAAAACATTTCACCACAGAAAACGGCGTTTATGTATACATCGTTTAACAGCTACACATTGCCATTACTCACCAGTGTACAAGCAACTCTGGAGGATTATGACAAGAGAGATGTTTCGCTCCTCATCGCTCAAATTGGAAACTTGAACTTTGACCTCGAACGAGTCTCCGATCCAGACGTCATTCAGATCCACAATGCGCAAAGCGATATCCGGATCCGAACTATAGTCACCGTAATTTGTTCTTTGCATGCATTTACTCACTGCGCTTTCAACGGACGCTCGTTCCTCCGGTGTGCCTAGTAAGTTATAATATGGATAAAACATTACAAGATTTGAAATATAAGTATAAACGTGAATAAACATTACAATATCATTTTAATCTCTACCTGTCAGAAGTTAAATAACTTATTTCGTCTGGAGAAGCCCACCATTAAAGAACAAGTTTAGTTTTGGGGATTTTTTTTATTGCAAGCTTTATGCCAAAGTCATAACCCTGCAATAATAGATTCTGAATGTCTTTTGGTTTTTTTAATATGAATTTAATGAAAATGTCGGGGGGGGGCCCGACATTTTCATTAATTAATTAAAAAAAAAAACTAAAGACAAAAAGGTTATATGAGTTATACATCATCTAGAAGAGCAGACTCTGCTCTTCAGATGAGTATAACTCGGATAACATTAACGCCTTATTAACCCTTTGGATTCTATAATGTAAAAATATGGTCAAAAATGTCGGGTCCCCCCCCGACATTTTCATAAATTCATATAAAAAAAAATCTAAGACATTCAGAATCTATTATTGCAGGGTTATGACTTTGGAGCATCAAGCTTTCAAATAACAAAATATCCAAAAACTAAACTTGGCTTTAAGTTACGACATGCTAGTATGGCCTATACTACAATTAATTAATAGTGATGGTAATAACAGTGGTCGATAGTAACCTTTGTTGTTGCTACTGCTGTTGTTTTCTTTTTCGGAGGTTTTTTCTTAGTTGTGTTGTTCTTGTTTTGCTTTTGTTGTAGTTGTTGATGTAAATGTAGTAATAGATTTAGATTTAGTCAGTTATTAGTAAGTAGCAGCAGAAAAGAACAGGCCTGGAAACGATTTTTTTTTTTCATCGGGGTGCCCAGATATTTTCGCGGCCAAATAATTTTTCACGCAAATTCAGCGCCCAATACAGCCGAAATTTTCACAGCCAAAATAATTTTTCACCCCACACCCCCGCTTCCCAGGGCCATATGAAGAATTACATGTAGTAGTAGTAAGTAGTATAGTGGTAGTAGTAGTAGTAGTAGTAGTAACTGTAGTAGTTGTAGTAGTAGTAGTAATGTATAGTAGTATATGTGTCGTAGTATAGTGTAGTAGTAGCTAACTGTCGTGTAGTATTAGTAGTAGTAACTGTAAGTAATAGTAGCTGTAGTAGTAGAGTATTACAGGAGAACGGAGGATGAGATCGAAGAAGGAAGAGTAAGAGAAAGAAGGAAGAAGAGGAAGTAAGAAGAAGTAAGAAGAAAGAAATGGCTGTCAAAAGGGTATAAGCAAATAGTAAGAGTACGTCTCTCAGAAAAAGATAAAGCATAGAGGTGACATACTCGTAGAAGTTAGTATAGAACAGTGTGGTGAGTGTCGTCCCATTATCATCATACCGGCACAATGATTTACATATTTATACGAGAAATACTTCAGGATTTGTCTCAGAGTTTATATCATGGGTTCATCGCTCCGATATCTCTGGTGCTGATTTTCTTACCATAGCGTCCTCTCCACCGTCACCAGCTCGTACCGGGCCGTCTCGGGTTACGTGGACTTATGTACCTGTTCACGTGGGACATTATCCACGCACACGATCGCATTGACCTCGGCGTAGAGAAGAACCTTTTATGCAGATGTGCATAAGAAGGTAATCAATTTAACAGCTAAAATATTGCTTAATATTTTTATATAGGATGGTTTATAAGTATACATCCTTAAAGAGCAAATTGCCCAATGATCTCACAGGACGTAAATCCATACTAAGTTTCTGGTCAGTTGAGCAGGGCTCAATTGGTGTCCGAGGCTTCTCAACATCCTTATGTGAAGCCGAGAAGCTATTTGGGCTCCATCCAACTGACCAGGAACTCAGTTGATACACGCGTCACGTCCATGTTTAATGTATAAATATACTATCGTGACAGGGCGAAGCAAGGGCAATGCCATCAACAACCCGAGAAGGGGCACGAGTGAGATAGTGAACACATTAAGGCAGAATGTGGTATGAGATGTTGGGGGCAACACAGTGACATAGGTGGCTGGTCGATTGGCATTGGCTCATGGGCGGCTGGCTGTCAAGTCATTTCCTTCTTGTCACCTGAGACTCAAAGTAGAAAACTCTCATGAGATGCCCATACCAGACGCTCCCTAGGTAGTTAGGAACACCTCCCCGAGGACAACTCTACGCGAGGTCCCACTGAGGAACAAGCTCCCCCAGAGGATAACTCGATCCCCACGTAGGACAGCTCCCTTAAGGACGGCTTCAATGGAGGAAACTGCCAGCGAGGACAGCTCCGCGGGGGTTACCCCGTAGACAATTCCCCAGAGGATAACTCCGAGTCCCAGAGACCACACCCCTAGGACAACTCGATTTCAAACTGGAAACACTGCTAAATTCTCCGGGAGCTATCCTCTGGAGTTGTCCTGGTGAAGTCATCCCTGAGAAGTTGTTTGGAGGGACGGGGTCCTCCGTTGTAACCGTCCTCCGCAGAGGAGTTGCCTTCGAGGAGTTGTTCTGGAGGGATGTTAGTGGTCCTCTGGGGAGCTAGACTGTCCTCATGGGAGTCCATGCTTTGGATGTTGGTCAGGTGGGAGTCGCTTCAAGGGGAGGTTGTCCTCTAAGAGGGGATATTCCTTGACCAGGAAACGACATCCCCCCTTATCTGACTTTTCATAACTAACCATCGCTATAGCAACCGGAATGACCTGTGTTACTCATGGTATTGGGAACTTGGAGGGCAACGGAGTTATATACCTGTGTCGTACTGATTTCTCTCCCTCGTTGGACGCCGCTCGGATGCGGGGACCGCATTGTAGACACCTGAAAGATGAACATAAATATAATTGTCACTGAGATCAGAAGGGCGTTAACTATCTGTCTGAGTACCAGAATGACGCTTGCTTGTACAAAGTCAATGGCATTAGCCCCTTCCGTTGTCATTGTGCATTGAGTCAACGCCCTCTGCTATCTAACTGATATATGAGTAACACACGAGGGGCGCTCTAACTCACGGATAAAGGAGCTCCATAGGAGTTCATTATGAAGTTAATATGCCAGGCTATCTTTCACTCTATTGCTTGCATTTAACTTGTTTTGAGTTCATTTAAGTTGACTGCGCTTTAAGCATCAAGAGAACATGTTGTCGATGTCGAGCTAGATTTGATGCAAATTGTAATTACTTTGAAGTCCGTACATGCTGTGATATGCCAACGAATAATGTCTGAAGAAGCTATAATACAAGTTCAGATAATTAATGTAATATCGCACCATCTCACAAGTGCACGAATACAAATATTGCCACCACACTTTAGCGCATAATATCCATTAGTAGAGCTTGCTAATTTACCGCCTTTAAAGTTAATAACGACGTGCTGTAAACAGATAAAGTGACGTCATACCTTCGCTGTCTCTTGCGGCGTCCAGTCCACCGCATGCCAACCGTCCAGCCCGGGACCAAGTCGGGACGGAGTCATCACGCTCATTCCACACGTGGAATTCCAGCACCTCGTCCCGCCCGGATATTCTTCCATTTGGCATCGATAAAATTGTCAAGTCATTCGTCATCGGTATCGTGCGCCGAGGCAGAGTTCGTTACCATATGCGTGGCATTGCGATCACCTCAAAGAGACGTGGTGAACAGTCCCGCGAACGACCCAGCACTGGCGTATGACGGGCGCTTACGTTTGCGATATCCTCAAGGATTGCACGCATCCTGCCAGTAAACTGGGTTGACCCATCCCGATAGTTCCGTCCCACCTACCCCCAGGACCCCGCCGGGATTTCCGGCCGGCTGCGTTTGATGAACGAGCCGACATCACACGAGCGTCTTGATTAGATATTCCTCTGTCCGTGTGCTGAGACCTGTCGCTGCAGAGCGAAAGCAGCCTCGACACGTCATTTTATCGAAATGCTCACGTAATTCACTTCTCTGCGTGGAGGTTATCGTAGGCATCCCTCCAGCATTAACCGCGATGTCTTCAGAGAACGGTATATTTTCCGCTCTCCTCTTTGTCCAGAAAATCGCATCCTTCTCGCACCATAACGTATAAAGCAAAAGAAACTATAGGTATCATCTGCTTGAACTCGCGCTAGGGATTGTTCTTGTTGTTCCTGGACCAGGACCGTTAGGTGTAGATCAATATGCGTTGGGGGCGCTCTTTAACGATAACATTCAAACTACCATCATTAGAGAATTCTTGTCGCGCACTAACCAATCATCTCGAGCCAAATTTATTCCATTACAGGTAACAAGACTAGCGTACCCATTTATCAGTCTTGGTAGTCGGCTGGCGCTACAAAATTAGGCAAAATGGTTAGGATGAGTTGTTTGTCATATATTAGAGCATTGCTAAGGCAGGGGGAGGCACAGGGGAGGCAGGGCGGTGGAACCCCCGCCCGCCCGAATTTTAATTCAGGAAACCATGGGCTTTTGTGGTGTAATTCAAGAAATGTAGGTCTTTTGCATTCCCCTCAG
>JZLH01S0629752.1:26829-43733 GCA_001188425.1 Eucidaris tribuloides | reverse complement strand
GGGAGGGGGCCACGTGTGTTGCGGCACAAATTGTCGCCGGCGACAATTTGTGCCGTCAAGTTTTGAACAAATCGGCACAGATTGTCGCCGGCGACAATTTGTGACGCTCTTGCCGATCCCATTTTTTCGCCTGACTGGCGACAATTTGTGCCATGAAAAACAACCTAGCGGCACAGATTGTCGCCACCGTCACAAATTGTCGCCACTCACTAAATATGTGTGTCTGTTTGTGTGTGTGTGTTTGTGTGTGTGTGTGTGTCAGTGTCTGTGTTTGCTTGTGTCTAATTTTGTGTCTGCTTGTGTCTGTGTGGTTACGTGTGTATGTGTGTTTGTGTGTCTGTATGTGTCTGTGTGTCTGTGAGTGTCTATCTGTATATGTCTGTACCTTTGTGTGTCTGTATGTGTGTCTTTTGTGTCTGCTTGTGTCTGTGTGGTTACGTGTGTATGTGTGTTTGTGTGTCTGTATGTGTCTGTGTGTCTGTGAGTGTCTGTATCTGTATATGTCTGTATCTTTGTGTGTCTGTATGTGTGTCTTTATGTGTCTGTGTGTTTGTCTGTGTGTGAGCCTGTGTGTCTGTCTGTGTGTGTATCTATGTGTTAGTCTGTGTGTTTGTGTCTGTATCTTTCTATTTGTCTTAAAGTGTCTGTGTGTGTTTGTGTGTCTGTATGTATCTGTTCAGTTTGTGTGTCTGTGTGATGTGTGTTTGTCTGTGTGTGTCTGTGTATGTCTGTATGTATCTGTGTGTCTGTGTCTATGTGTGTCTGTTCTGTTTATGTGTTTGTTTGTGTGTATGTTTGTATGTCTGTATGTATCTGTGTGTCTGTGTCTATGTGTGTCTGTTCTGTTTATGTGTTTGTTTGTGTGTATGTTTATGTATGTTTGTGTGTATCTAAGTGTCTGTTTGTGTGTCTGTGTGTGTCTGTTTATGTGTATGTGTGTGTCTGTGAGTCTGTATGTGTGTCTGTAGGCGACTGTTTGTGTGTCTGCGTGTGTGTCTGCGTGTGTGTCTCTGTGTTAGTGTGTCTGTATATTTGTCTATGTTTGTATGTGTGTCTGTTTCTGTATGTGTCTAGTCTGTATGTGTTTGTTGTCTGTTTGTGCTTTGTGTGTTGTGTGTTTGTCTGTATGTGTCTGTGTGCCTTTTTGTATGTCTATGTGTGTGTCTGTTCGTGTGTCTGTATGTTTCTGTGCGTCTGTATGTGTCTTTGTGTGTCTATGTTTCTGTATGTGTCCAGTCTGTATATGTCTGTTGTCGTTTGTGTGTCTGTGTGTGTCTTTGTGTGTCTATGTTTCTGTATGTGTCCAGTCTGTATATGTCTGTTGTCGTTTGTGTGTCTGTGTGTTGTGTGTTTGTCTGTAGGTGTCTGTGTTTATGTTTGTATGTCTGTGTGTTTGTGTGTCTGTATCTTTCTGTTTGTCTGGAAGTGTCTGTATGTGCATGTCTGTTTGTGTGTCTGTATGTATCTGTTCTGTTTGTGTTTATATGTGTGTGTCTGTGTGTCTGCGTGTATATGTAAGTGTCCGTGTGTCCGTTCTGTTTGTGTTTATATGTGTGTGTCTGTGTGTCTGCGTGTATATGTAAGTGTCCGTGTGTCCGTGTGTGTCGGTGTGTGTGTGTTGTGTATGTCTGTGTGTGCTTGTATGTGTGTTTATGGCTGTGTGTCTGTTTTTGTGTATGTGTGTGAGTTGGTAGTTGGTGTGGTGTCGAAAGAGGATGTACAAGTGTATGGTGCGTATTTGGATGTCTGTATAAGTGTCTGTGTAAGCTTGTGTGTGGTTGTGAGTGTCAGGCAGACACACAGACATACAAACACAAAGACAGACATATACAGACACAGACATAAACAAACACACAAAAACATAAAGCCACACAAATAGACACAAACAGAGACGCACAGACTTACATACAGACAAACATACAGCCGCACAAACATACACATACACACATACGGACACACAAAGACACACAGAAACATACAGACACACAAACAGACACATACACACATACAGACACACAGTGACACACAGAAACATACAGACACAACATACAGCCGCACAAACATACACATACACACATACGGACACACAAAGACACACAGAAACATACAGACACACAAATAGATGCATACAGACACACAGACACAAATACACACAGACACACATACAAACACAAAAACAGACACGTACAGACACACACAATCACACAGACAAACACGCAGACACACAGACAAACACACACATACATACAAAGAGACACACAGACACACACAAACAGACACATACAGACACACAGACACATAGACAGACACACACCTACATATGAACAGACACACAAACAAAACAGATACACACATACACACAAACACACATAGACAGACACACACCTACATATGAACAGACACACAAACAAAACAGATACACACATACACACAAACACACACAGACACATACAGACAAACATAAATATACAGACACGTACACTAACACACAGACATACAAACACAGAGACATACAAACAGACACATACAGACTAGACACAGCCAGATACATTGACACGCAGACACATATTATAGACGCACAAACAAACACAAACAGACACACTGACAAACACGCAGACACACAAACAGTCGCCTACAGACACACATACAGACTCACAGATACACACAAACTCATAAACAGACACACAGATACACAAACAGACGCATAGATACACACAAACACACATACAAACACATGCACACAAACACACAAACAGAATAGACGTACACTAACACACAGACACATACAGACTAGACACAGCCAGATACATTGACACGCAGACACATACAGACGCACAAACAAACACAAACAGGCACACAATCAGACACACTGACAAACACGCAGACACACAAACAGTCGCCTACAGACACAGATACAGACTCACAGACACACACAAACACATAAACAGACACACAGACACACAAACATACGCATAGATACACACAAACACACAAACAGAATAGACACATGCAGACACACAAACATACACACATAGACACAGACACACACATACAGACACACACAGACACATACAGACAAA
The DNA here is from genome assembly GCA_001188425.1 of Eucidaris tribuloides. Classification (NCBI taxonomy): domain Eukaryota; kingdom Metazoa; phylum Echinodermata; class Echinoidea; order Cidaroida; family Cidaridae; genus Eucidaris; species Eucidaris tribuloides. The sequence goes on along the minus strand of JZLH01S0629752.1, from coordinate 40,653 downwards.
CACACAACATACAGACACACAGACACACAACAGACCCATACAGACTAGACACATACAGACACATAGATACGCACACAGACACATACAGACGCATGAACAGACACATGCAGACACACGGACAGACACATACAGACCCACGAACAGACACATACAGACACACAGACACATACAGTCACAAACGTACACATACAGATACACACAAACACACGGACACAAACACGCAATCAGACAAACAGATAGACAATCAGACATACTGACAAACATGCAGACAAACAGTCACCTACAGACACACATACAGACTCACAGACACACACAAACACATAAACAGACACACAGACACACAAACAGATACATAGATACACACAAACACACAAACAGACACACAGACACACAAACAAACACAGCAAACACACCAGAACAGACACATGCAGACACACAGACACACAAAGCGCACACAGACACACACAGACACACACACACACACACACACACACACACACACACACACACCACACACACACACACACACACACACACACACACACAACACACACACACAACACACACACACACACACACACACACACACCACACACATACCACATACCCCCAAACAAAATAATTTATGCCGCAACATGCTTTTGAATATGGCTGGCGACAGTTTGTGCCGCAACACACGTGCCCCCCAGGCTCCGCGTAGCTACGCCCCTGCACGAATGTAAATTAGGATCCACCGAAATTAAAGTTATCAACATCAACTTTACAAAAATAAATGATTCATAAACGCGTCAGCAAACATTTTTATGAACATCTAAACATTTCAGTGTTTATATCTTCACAAAAATATTTGTTGACGCGTTTACCTAAACACTTACGTGTTTATGGAAGTTGGTCAAGTGTTTATGAAGTGTTCCAGAATAAACACGAACTTTTTGAACTAAAAGTGTTTATGATTTCCAGATAAACGTGTTCACATGTTTACAAAGTGTTACAGAAAAGTGTCCATAAAAATGTTTAGTATTTTTACAGTGCATTATTATGGTGAAGCTCTGGTTATGTTGTTGGATGAGGGAGTGGATGACAAACAGTGGCGTAAATACGGGGGGGGGGGGACGTGGGGCACGTGCCCCCCCCCCCGAATCGGCCGGACAAAAAAAAAAGAAAAAAAAGAAAGCAAAACAGAAAAAGAAAACTGGGGCTAAAACTGAGCTAGAATTGTATTTAGAGCACCTTTATCGTGGCAGAGACGCCATGTTTAGTTTAGAACCTGTTTTATATTTCACGAAACCTTCATAATGAGGTAAAGTTACTCTTATCGAGAGTTCTAATTCAGATATTTTGCCGCTTGGAAAATTGTGCTCTTGCTGCCATGGCCGTTTCGTAAATCTAAATAAATTGTATCAAATCAACCATATTTTTTTTATTGTTGATTGGATTGCTTTGCTTATCTGCTTATTAATCGCTGAAATGTTTCGGAATATAAATGTAGATGTTTCTTTTGTGATTTATTCTATTATTTTTTTTAATGCTCGTTGCTTACCCCACTCACTCCATCTGTCCCAGTGCTTAAATGGTTAAAAGGACTGAAATATTATTGTGAATGCTTGCTCGTCTCGGGAAAATTTAGGGTTCCAATCTTCTTTTGACTCTCAACAAATTACGAGAAGACCGATTTATATTGAACCAGATTGCATGGCAAAATGAGTTTACTGGTAGTATTTGTTCTCCTCCCCCTTTCCCTGAATTATTGTTTCATTTTTGCTACATTCTAAATCCTCAGCATGCTCAGAGAAGAGCTTATATCAATTCTGTGACAAGAAAGACAAAGTAGAGCAATGAATCAAGATACAATACCAACCCCAACCCCTGAAAAAGAGAAAATGCATTTTTTTTTAAATTCACGTTCATCTTGCAAACATGACATTCTCTTCTTTTTTATGGGGTATATCTGAATCAGTGCTTTATTTTTGTCTTTTTTTATGTCACAAAATTGATTATTAGCTTTCTTCTTCTGAGCATGCTGAGGATTCATCCTTTGTGCACATCAGTTGAGAGCTTCTGCAGCACGGTCTGTGAGCATTAAAATTGATTATAAGACACAATTCTGTGCGCAAATGCCATTTTTGGCCGATTGCCACAAAAGCGGGTTGTGCTCACTCATGCGTGAAATACTCTTCTAAACCACAGTGTCATCAGATAGCTTAGGGCCAAGGTAAAATATTCATATCAAAAAATAATCTCAAAATCACGAAAACAATTTTTAATAATTGTTTTTCTAAGTGTCTACTTTTTATTGATACCCGCTTGTAGAATGGTTCCTTCATCACCCATATTTTACTCCTTGGGGTTCTAGATGTGTTCAAGTTGTATAGACACTCGTAGCAACTTTCATCTTTAACTGATTCATAGACAACTGCCTACACAGTGATTGATTATTTGATTTCTTTGATAATTGTTATAACACTAGACAAAAAACAAAATATATTTATAGTGCAAAAAGTTAAAAACGAGCACGGTAAAACATCAATTTCATTCATGGGTTCAAAAATTTGGAATGATTTACCACTGGAATTTAAGAAAAATTCCAACATCCAACATTTTCGTCATAACTTAAAACAACACTTGTTATACGAGTTTCTTTAGTCAATTCATATTTTAGTAGTATACTTTGCTTTGTGTGCTAAAATCACTACTGTAGGTAAATAACAATAATTGTAAATACCGTATAATGAAGTTGTATTTTACAAGTCATATTTGTCTTGTTTTGTTTCTTGCCATGTATTCATGCACATGTATTTACGTATTAATGTTTTAATATTTTAATGTTTAAAGGGGCCTACACCCAGTAGCGATATTGCTATTTTGTAAGGTCCTATTACCAATTTGCGTAGTAATTGTATGTATGCGTATTTCATCATTATTACTTGCAAATGTGTTCATTTTGGTAATAAAGTCATTTCAATTCAATTCAATTCAATTATCCTTATGATTACTAACCAAGTTTTAACCTTATTATTCCTAATCCTATCCTTACCCTAAACTTTTACCTTAAGCAGTCACTGACTACTAATACAACTTACCAAGCAATTTGTATTTATAACATTTCATTTTTGTGCAATATAAGTCATGGTTACTTGCAAGCAAATGCAAGTAGCTGAGCTGGATCTGCTTAATTCTAATTAGCTTCAATTATCTTTTTTTCTTTTAGCATTTCTTGCTGTATGTATTAAAATTTTGATAGCAGTTACAATTACAGTTATAATTAAAACGATATGGTCAAATAAAGCAGGGACTAATTGTGCCAATTCCTCTCTGATGGATATGGTAATTAGTTCATAAATATTCATAAGTTACAACACATATGGGATATATGTGGGACCCATCTGGGCCCAGCCCATTTAATAATATGTTTTCATATAGCCCACATCGAATCCACATGCGACCCATGTGTGTTGTTCTGGGTTCATTACTGGTCAATTGCCCATATGGGGCCTATGTGTGGCCCATATGTGTTATTTTGGGCTGATTTCTTGTCATATTGTTCGTATGGGACCTATGAGGCGACCATGTGTGCTGTTCTGGGTTGATTACTTATCACATTGCCCACATTGGATCTATGTGGGACACATATGTGTTGTTCTGGGCTGATTACTTGTCACATTGCCCATATGGGATCCATATGGGGCCCATATGTGTTGATTCAGGATCAAATTGCCCATATGGGTCTCATGTAGTTTCGATGTGGGACATATGGGTCCCAGCCAGCCCAATAAAAACGTAGATGTGCCCCAGATTTTCTGCTACCTGGATGTGTGTGTGTGTGTGTGTGTGTGTGTGTGTGTGTGTGTGTGTCCGTATGTCTGTCTGTATCAGCAAATGAATGCATGTGGGTTTGCGGGGGCATAAACGTCCAGCAATTTTCTGTTTGTATGCATTCCAAAGTGCACAATGCACACTCTCCTGCCAACTAGGTCAAGTTAATATTAACAGCTGATTAAAGTTCAAACTTCAAAAACTGAGTAATCTAAATAGTACAGATTATAAAATGTTTGTACTTCTGGTCAAGCCCTGGTGATTACAATACACTAGACGATCTAAAATCCAACACCTGTCCGTGATTGAATACTTGAATTAATATAAATGTACGTTCATTCTTTTGGCAATATGTCTGTTGCTGATAATAACCAACCACAAAGTGGATCATCCATGAATGAAACTTTCAGTCAGTGGCAAAATGATGTCACGAAGACAAACAGTTTGCCGTATTTGATCGCTCGCAATGAAATAACCAACGCCAATCAACTTATACAGTACCTAGATGTTCGCGCTGACGAAAGATTCGACATTAATGGTACGGACACAGAAGGACGGACGCCATTAATGATCGCCTGTCGACAGCTGAGAGTGGATATCGTCACGGAACTGTTGACCAGAAAGGCTGATCCAAACCTGGTTTGTAGTACTGATGGCAATACAGCATATCATGAAGTCTGCGGAGTGCATCAGTTGTATAGTCCAATTCTTAATGGAGATGGAAAGGTAGTTTTCGGAACTAAAACGACCTCAGATTATACTCAACATCATGCTCAATGGGACATCGTTGAACTACTTTTGAATCAAGGTGCCGTCCTCAAACTAAATAATATCGGATTATCGCCGCTAATGTGTGCCGCTTTAAACGGAAATACGCAACTGGTCAATATTATAAATATATTGGATTCTTCAGTAAGCAAGGAAGAGAAAATAAATGCTCTTGAGGTAGACGGATTCAGAATAGCTTTTCCTGGCATTAAAAGAAAGTGTACCCTTGCTTATGTTTACTCGAATTTTCATGAAGCCATGAAACTTCGTTGTGAAGATCCAAATGCTGTAATCCACAAACATCTGTCACCTGGTAAGGTTTTTCGCGGTCACTCTGAATGTACAACCCCCGAAGAGTTGGAGAACATCAAGAAAAGCTGGTACTTATTGGAAGCAGAAGCTATTCTAACTCGTGAACGACTCATCCCAGACCAGATAAAGTTCAATTGTCTATGGCGACATGTCTTTGATAGCTACCTAATGAGAGAGGCGAAGGATATAAAAGACGTCATTAACTTTATGATGAAGACGTCGACCATTCATCTAACATATTTAGAAACCCAATATGTTCTCGAAATGATTGTTAAACTACTAAAATGTTTAAGATTTGTTGACAAGTTAAACATTTCCAGAGAAGATGCACTGGATTTATTCCATGCCATTGCAAAACTCCTCGCCAACATCGAATCACTCACTCGGGAATCATTTGAAAAAATTGCAGAACACCTTGGAGCAATAACATTCAACCTTATTTGGAGGCCACAGGACACAATGGATGAGTTATGCAATCTAATGGAGAGGACAATTTATAAATATCTCTTGGAGAAACTGGATGAGCCATTTGGAACCACCGAAAAATGCAATGGCTTTTCAACAATTCCTGGAATCTTAAGAGCATTGCCGAATTTCAGAAAGGGAGAGAAACATGACTACGACCATGAAATTAACTGTATAAATAGAACCATTCTTCATCATATGTTATTGACATCATTTGTAGATGTATCTCACAGAGACAAAGATGGGAATAATCTGCTACAGTTAGCTATTTTGATTCAACCGTGGGACATTCGTTGTGTCGGAAGTATACTGGTTAGGCATGGATGTTCTGTAAATCAAGCGAACAATCACGGTGAAACTGCAATGGACCTCGCGGGGCCGTATTGGCACGATGACTTTTGGTCCACCTACGATCACAGCATGACTGAAGTATTGGAGTCACTACAAAGGTGTTTGAATCTCCAAGAACTGGCGGCTAGAGCAGTGCTTCGACACAAGATACCTTATCGAGATATCCTTCCCAAAAAGCTGTCTGAACTAGTAGATGGAAAAGAGATCTTGTCCGACAGGAAACCAATTAGTGAAAGGCTCATGGACTATTTCTAATTGGCATTTTATCCGTCATTGTGTATGTTCTGGACTCAATGCCTTTTTGTAATTATACACCGTGTCTTTAATGTGCAAGTAAATTGCGCCCTCTTTGGTAATAAGAAGTACTGTTCTGACACGATGCTACCAACGTCAAGGGCATAGTCTTTCAAATGCTGTTTGTTATCTTCATTTTGCTTGTTTTATTCTTGAGATATGTTGTTAAAACTGAGAGACTTGGAGAGAATGATGATTTAAGATGTGTTATCCCCTATTTATGTATGTGTAGGTGTCTGCCTATGAATAACGTAGCCTGCATATGTGTGTGATGTTTTTGCGTGTGTTTGTGTTTGTGTTGTGTCTGCGTTTGTGTCTGTGCGTGTTGTATATGCGTGTGCGTATGTGTGTCTGAATGTTTGTATGCGTGTGTGTGTTTGTGTGTGCCTGTGCGTATGTGTGTCTGCGTGAGTCTGAATTGTGTCTGTCTGTCTGTGTGTGTTTGTATGTGTATGTGTGTGTCACGTATTGGTGTATGTCTGTGTGTATGTTAGTGTCTGTGTAAGTTCCTGCATGTTTGTCTTTCCAACTCCTGAGCAATTGGCGTGATTACGGCTTAGCTGGAAGCTGGAGGTGTTTTTCTGACCGTGACTTGTCTTATTTTCATTTCAAATGCAACTTTATTTCCACATTAAAAATATGTATGTACTTACTAAGTATAAATCGAAAGATATTTACAAGTATAAATAAACAGGTTTGCACACATTCGCGAGTGCGTAGTGTGAAGCCCATATTTTGGGATGGGGGGCACATGTAAGCAATGATGTGCAAAAGGCGGAGCCTTCGGTACGTCAAGAAAAAAAGGTTCATGCATTTTTATGTTCGTTACACTTTAATATAATGTAACGAACATACAACAGTACGAATCTATTTCTTGACTATACTACCACACACACACACACACACACACACACACACACACACACACACACACACACACACACACACCAATCATCCACACCCCAAACAAAATAATTTATGCCGCAACATGCTTTGAATATGGCTGGCGACGTTTGTGCCGCAACACACGTGCCCCCAGGCTCGCGTAGCTACGCCCCTGCACGAATGTAAATTAGGATCCACCGAAATTAAAGTTATCAACATCAACTTTACAAAAATAAATGATTCATAAACGCGTCAGCAAACATTTTTATGAACATCTAAACATTTCAGTTGTTATATCTCACAAAAATATTTGTGACGCGTTTACCTAAAACACTTACGTGTTTATGGAAGTTGGTCAGTGTTTATGAAGTGTTCCAGAATAAACACGAACTTTTTGAACTAAAAGTGTTTATGATTTCCAGATAAACGTGTTCACATGTTTACAAAGTGTTTGCAGAAAAGTGTCCATAAAAGTTTTAGTATTTTTTACAGTGCATTATTATGGTGAAGCTCTGGTTATGTTGTTGGATGGATGGTGGATGACAAACAGTGGCGTAAATACGGGGGGGGGGGGACGTGGGGCACGTGCCCCCCCCAATCGGCCGGCAAAAAAAAAGAAAAAAAAAGAAGCAAAACAGAAAAAGAAACTGGGGCTAAAACTGAGCTAGAATTGTATTTAGAGCACTTTATTCGTGGCCGGCAGAGAGCCATGTTTAGTTTACCACCTGTTTTTATATTTCACGAAACCTTCATAATGAGGTAAAGTTACTCTTATCGAGAGTTTCTAATTCAGATATTTTGCCGCTTGGAAAATTGTGCTCTTGCTGCCATGGCCGTTTCGTAAATCTAAATAATTGTATCAAATCAACCATATTTTTTTTATTGTTGATTGGATTGCTTTGCTTATCTGCTTATAATCGCTGAATGTTCGCGAATATAAATGTAGATGTTTCTTTTGTGATTTTATTCTATTATTTTTTTTAATGCTCGTTGCTTACCCCACTCACTCCACTGTCCACAGTGCTTAAATGGTTAAAGGACTGAAATATTATTGTGAATGCTTGCTCGTCTCGGGAAAATTTAGGCGGGTTCCAATCTTCTTTTGACTCTCAACAAATTACGAGAAGACGATTTATATTGAACCAGATTGCATGGCAAAATGAGTTTACTGGTAGTATTTGTTCTTCTCCCCCTTTCCCTGAAGTTATTGTTTCATTTTTGCTACATTCTAATCCTCAGCATGCTCAGAGAAGAGCTTATATCAATTCTGTGACAAGAAAGACAAAGTAGAGCAATAATTCAGATACAATTACCAACCCCCAACCCCTGAAAAAGAGAAATGCATTTTTTTTTAAATTCACAGTTCATCTTGCAAACATGACATTCTCTTCTTTTTTATGGGGGGGTATATTGAATCAGTGCTTCATTTTTGTCTTTTTTTGTCACAAAATTGAATTAGCTCTTCTCTGCGACTGCTGAGGAATTCATCCTTGTGCACATCAGTTGAGAGCTTCTGCAGCACCGGTCTGTGAGGCATTAAACATTGATTATAAGAACACAATTCTGTGCGCAAATGCCATTTTTGGCCGATTGCCACAAAAGCGGGTTGTGCTCACCCATGCGTGAAATACTTTCTAAACCACAGTGTCATCAGATAGCTTAGTGGCCAAGGTAAAATATTCATATCAAAAAATAATCTCAAAATCACGAAAACAATTTTTAATAATTGTTTTTCTAAGTGTCTACTTTTTATTGAACACGCTTGTAGAATGGTTCCTTCATCACCCATATTTTACTCCTTTGGGTTCTAGATGTGTACCAAGTTGATATAGAATCGTAGCAACTTTCATCTTTAAACTGATCATAGACAACGCCTCACACAGTGATTGATTATTTTGATTTCTTTGATAATGTTATTAACACTAGACAAAAACAAAATATATTTATAGTGCCAAAAAGTTAAAACAGAGCACGGTAAAAACTCAATTTCATTCATGGGGTTCAAAAATTTGGAATGATTTACCACTGGAATTAAGAAAAATTCCAACATCCAACATTTTCGTCATAACTTAAAACAACACTTGTTATACGAGTTTCTTTAGTCAATTCATTTTAGTAGTATACTTTGCTTTGTGTGCTAAAATCACTACTGTAGGTAAATACAATAATTGTAAATACCGTATAATGAAGTTGTATTTTACAAGTCATATTTGTCTTGTTTTGTTTCTTGCCATGTATTCATGCAATGTATTTACGTATTAATGTTTTAATATTTTAATGTTTAAAGGGGCCTACACCCAGTAGCGATATTGCTATTTTGTTAAGGTCTATTACCAATTGCGTAGTAATTGTATGTATGCGTATTTCATCATTATTACTTGCAAATGTGTTCATTTTGGTAATAAAGTCATTTCAATTCAATTCAATTCAATTATCCTTATGATTACTAACAAGTTTTAACCTTTTATTCCTAATCTACCTTACCCTAAACTTTTACCTTAAGCAGTCACTGACTACTAATACAACTTACCAAGCAATTTGTATTATAACATTCATTTTTGGTGCAATATAAGTCATGGTTACTTGCAAGCAAATGCAAGTAGCTGAGCTGGATTCTGTTTAATTCTAATTAGCTTCAATTATCTTTTTTTCTTTTAGCATTTCTTGCTGTAATGTATTAAAATTTTGATAGCAGTTACAATTACAGTTATAATTAAAACGATATGGTCAAATAACGCAGGGACTAATTTGGCCAATTCCTCTCTGATGATATGGTAATCAGTTCATAAATTTCCTAAGTTACAACACATATGGGATACATGTGGGACCCATCTGGCCCAGCCCATTTAATAATATGTTTTCATATAGGCCCACATCGAATCCACATGCGACCATGTGTGTTTGTTCTGGGTTCATTACTGGTAATGCCATATGGGGCCTATGTGTGGCCCATATGTGTTCTTTTGGGCTGATTTTGTCATATTGTTCGTATGGACCTATGAGGCGACCATGTGTGCTGTTCTGGGTTGATTACTTATCACATGCCCACATTGATCTATGTGGGCCATATGTGTTGATTCAGGATCAAATTGCCCATATGGGTCCATGTAGTTTCGATGTGGGACTATGGGTCCCAGCCAGCCCATAAAAACGTAATGTGCCCCAGATTTTCTGCTACCTGGGAGTGTGTGTGTGTGTGTGTGTGTGTGTGTGTGTGTGTGTGTGTGTGGTGTCCGTATGTCTGTCTGTATAGCAAATGAATGCATTGGGTTTGCGGGGCAAACGTCCACAATTTTTCTGTTTGTATGCATTCAAAGTGCACAATGCACACTCTCCTGCCAACTAGGTCAAGTTAATATTAACAGCTGATTAAAGTTCAAACTTCAAAACTGTAGTAATCTAAATAGTACAGAGTATAAAAGTTTGTACTTCTGGTCAGCCCTGGTGATTACAATACACTATGACGATCTAAAATCCAACACCTGTCCGTGATTGAATACTTAATTAATTATAAATGTACGTTCATCTTTTTGGCAATATGTCTGTTGCTGATAATAACCACCACAAAGTGGATCATCCATGAATGAAACTTTCAGTCAGTGGCAAAATGATGTCACGAGCAAAACAGTTGCCGTATTGATCGCTCGCGATGAAATAACAACGCCAATCAACTTATACAGTACCTAGATGTTCGCGCTGACGAAAGATTCGACATTAATGGTACGGACACAGAAGGACGGACGCCATTAATGATCGCCTGTCGACAGTGAGAGTGGATATCGTCACGGAACTGTTGACCAGAAAGGCTGATCCTAACCGTGGACACACACACACACACACACACACACACACACACACACACACACACACACACACACACACACACACACACACACACACACACACACACACACACACACACACACAAGGTAAATGGCGTTGTGGATTCTTACGATTATCTACATGTACACACGAGTACACAATAAATTGAAATAAAAAGTGAAATTGGACTTTATTTTTCCTGTATAAGCATACAGAATGTACAACAAAATTATTTGATACCCACTTTCTTGTGGAAAAATCATTTACAAAATATAATATTAATCACACAGCCTAACATTGTGGAGCTTCAATAAAAAAAAAATGTCAAACTTTGCTAAGCTACATAGTAGTGTTTAAATGGACAAATGAACACCCTAGAAAACAAAAGTTGGAAATATATATATATATATATATATTTTATATATTATATATATAGTATATATATATATATATATATATATATTATATATAATAAGAACAAATAGTTAAATAAATAACGCCATGAAATTGGAAACATAGTTTCTAAACGGGCATAGCCCTGAAAACGAACAGTCAGTGGTCACCTCGTCATTACGGCCATGGTGTGACAAGATCGAAAAGGAAAATCTGATCTTTCATGATGAGTATAATTCAGATTACCTCTACAACTTATTTACCCTTTAGATGCTTATAATGTAAAATATAGTCGAAATCTCTCAGGTACTGGAGATTTTTCATTAATAATTAAAAAAAAAACTAAAGACATTCATAATCTGTTATTAGAGTGATATGACCGTTGGGCATAAACCTTTCAAATAAAGAAAATCGCCGAAACTAAACTTGTGCTTTAACATGCATTTGGATTGCAGGGGACTTTAATGGGTTTCATCTCTTACGAAATGGGAAATTCAATCAGAGTGTTGTTCATATATGTTGGCAATATTTTATTTCCGTTTTCTTGAGTGAGTAGTAATACCCTTTCCACTTTTCCCACTCCATGCCATTGCGAAGGATGTGTGGGACCACCGAGGTATAAACCCGTTGAGTTCGAATGGTGACAGGCCTTATACCACCATCCACCCTTGTACGTCTGAGCGCAGTTTTCCCTCGTCGTGATGTCATTGTCCCTGTCTTTTGTCGTGAATACCATTCCATCGTGATATGACAACGAATCGCCTGTGCAAAATGACAATGGATATATAAGTATGGCTATAGGACTACTCCCCCCGAAGGATAACTGCTCTAGGTGGTTCGCATCGGACAAGTCCCCGAGGACAGAGAGACAGCGTCCTAAGGGACAAATCCCCTGAGGACACTCCTCACCCGTTAGTTTTTTTGACCATTTTTCAAATCTTGAAAAAAAAAATGATTGGCCTCGAAAGGTTTGTCCTCTGGGGAGTTGTCCTCCGGGTGGTTGTCCTCCAGGGGGTTGTCAGATGAGGATCGTTGCGGGGAGAGTTGTCAGGGAGTCGTCTCAGGGGAGTTATCTCTGAGGTAGTTGTCAGTGTCGAAGTTTTTTCCTGTAGTTAAGTACTTATTGTTTACTCGGACCTCCAAGAATGTCTTTGCGCGTATTTCATTGCATCCCTCTTTTGTCTGGTGCCACATACATACTAAGGTTCTAGCATAACACTCACAAATGGATTTATCAATGATTAGGCAGGGCCCTGCATCGAAACAATATGTAGAGGGTGCTGTTAGCAACCACAGCTCCCATGCGCTGTGGAACATCCGTAATATTTAAATTTCTCTGCAGGGTTGCTGTGCCCCTTCAATGCCCCCTACAAAAAGGTTGGGTTGATCAGACCGATTGTTGTAAACAGTATCTCTACAAATTCTCAATTTCGAAGTTGTCTGAATAACCCAAGTTAGAGAGAGGAACAAACAAATTAATTCTCAGAGTAACTATTCGTTTATCGATAGGGGCTGTTAAGGTTTGCTGAAAAGCATACCTGACCCTTATTTGTTGTCGTTAATTCGTGGAGTATCTATCAAAGTATTGTAGCATATGTTTGCCGAAAAAGATAATTATATTGTGTGTGTTCTTTAAGAGATGTCTTAATCACTACATGATTGTATCTCTATTTTGTTTTTCTGTAAGATATGAACCAACTTTTTACCGATGCAAACACCAAATACCCATTTTAGCCATATACCTGCCGTTCCGTATAGTCACCCAGTAGCAGTTGATACTTCAATATCTCATCTGCACGAGGATATGATCATATCAGCGTATCTATGTTCTCCTACAAAATCTTCTAAATCGACTCGTAGTTTATAAGCTTTCTGTGAAGTCAGGCGATGTAATTTTGTCGTTGCCGAGCCAATGCTCAGAGTTAACGTTGCCGAATCCATACTTGTAATCTGACCAGGAAAGATAGAAATCGACGCTGCCATCTTTCTTCGCTGAAAAACCTGGAGATGCAAAGTTTATTTATCCAAGCGAAAAGAGAGACAAATACTCAGCAATGACTTGTTGTAATGTTAAGGAATTATCCCTTTTTTTTGTTTACATCTTTAGGATTTGTTTTCCGACTACAAAAAATCTAAAAAAAAAACTAAAAAAAAACTTTAACACATTCGAATAAGGTTGTGAAAGACAACATCTGTTATACTTCATTATACCCGTAAAATGCGACCTTTTAAAATTTAAAACGTATATATCAAAATCAGGAGCGTTGATCCATTTTCAGATGGAGGGACAAATTGAAGAAAAATGTCAAAATTTTCGACGGCGAAAAATATGAAATTTAAAGGTGCAAAGATGTACCGTAAAGGTTCTCCCAGTGTGACATTGCTCTCCCATGCGTGACAAGGTGCATTTGCTGAGCCTATGTTTTATTGTATCAGCACACGTATCGAACGAGCCAATATTCGGGCCCAAATGCCTGTTTCTTAGAGAAATATACATTTTTTCTTTAGTTAAAAGTTTCAGATATACAATATAACGCATATAATGACATTTGGTTTGATGGTGATTATGCTGTTAATACGTATGTAAGAAGGTCACACAATCATGCATAAATAAAAATCCTTAAACATGAGCAGATTAGAAATAGTGTCATGTATTGTTGTATTGTACAATTAGGGACTATAGCTTCTGCGACGGTGTAAATAACATGTTTGCATTAACTC
>JZLH01S0629752.1:5927-25475 GCA_001188425.1 Eucidaris tribuloides | reverse complement strand
CCCCACGAAAAATGAATGTGTCTATGGGTGTCTGTTCTGTTTGTGTGTTTGTTTGTGTGTACGTTTGTTATTATGTTTGTTGTATCTAGTGATCTGTTTGTGCTGTCTGTGTGTCGTTCTGTTTAATGTGTATGTGTGGTGTCTGTGATCATGTATGTGTGCTCTGTAGGCGACTGTTTGTGTGTCTTGCGTGTGTGTCTGCGGTGTGTCCCTGTGTTAGTGATTTCTGTATATTTTCTGATGTTTGTATGTTGTTCTGTTTCCTGTATGTGTCTAGTCTGTATGTGTTTGTTGTCTGTTGTGCTTGTGTGGTTGTTGTGTTTGTCTGATGTGTCTGTAGTGCCTCTTTTGTATGTCTATGTGTGTGTCTGTTCGTGTGTTCTGATGTTTCTGTGCGTCTGTTGTGTGTCTTTTGTGTGTTATGTTTCTGTAATGTGTCCAGTTCTGTATATTGTCTGTGTGTCGTTCTGTGTGGTCCGTGTTTGTGTGTTTGTCTGTAGTGTCTGTGTTTATGTTGTATGTCTGTGTTTGTGTGATCTGATCTTTCTGCTTGTCTGCGAAGTGTCTTATGTGCATGTCTGTTTGTGTTGTCTGTATGTATCTGTTCTGTTTGGTGTTATATGTATGTGTCTGTGTGATCATGCGTGTATATTTTAAGTGTCCGGTGTGTCCGTAGTGTGTCGGTGTGTGTGTTCGTGTATGTCTGTGTGTGCTTGTATGTTGTGTTTATGGCTGTGTGTCTGTTTTTTGTGTATGTGTGTTTAGTTTGTAGTTGTGTGGTTTCGGAAGAGGATTACAAGTGTAGGTGTTGTATTTGAATGTCTGGTAAGTCGTCTGTGATAGCTTGTGTGGTTGTGAAGTGTCAGGCAGACACACGACATACAAAACACAAAGACAGACATATACAGACACAGACATATAACAAACACACAAAACATTAGAAGCCCACAAATAGACACAAACAGATGACGCACATACTTACATACAGACAAACATACAGCGCCGCACAAAATACACTACACACATGAGACACACAAGACACCACAGAAAACATACAGACACAATAACAGACACCCATACACACATACAGACACACAGTGACACAAGAAACATACAGACCAGAAAATAGACCGCATACGAACACAAGACACTTAAAATACACACAGACACACATCAAACCACAAAACAGACACATACAGCATCACACAATTCACACAGACAAACACGGAGACACACAGAAAAACAACACATACATACAATGAGACACAAAGACACACACACGAACAACACATACAGAACACAGACACATAGACAGACACACACCTACATACGAACAGTACTACACAAACAAAACAGATACACGACATACACACAAACACACACAGACACATACAAGACAACATAAATATACAGACGCGTACACTAACACACAGACATACAAACACAGAGACATAACTAAACAGACACATACAGATAGACACAGCAGATACATTGACACGCGCAGACACATATTATAGACGCACAAACAAACACAAACAGACACACTGACAAACACGCAGACACACAAACAGTCGCCTACAGACACACATACAGACTACAGATACACACAAACTCATAAACAGACACAAAGATACACAAACAGACGCATAGATACACACAAACACACATACAAACACATGCACACAAACAAACACACAAACAGAATAGACGTACACTAACCACAGACACATACAGACTAGACACAGCCAGATACATTGACACGCAGACACATACAGACACACAAAACAAACACAAACAGGCACACAATCAGACACACTGACAAACACGCAGACACACAAACAGTCGCTCTACAGACACATTAGCATACAGACTCACAGACACACACAAACACATAAACAGACACACAGAACACACAAACATACGCATAGATACACACAAACAAAACACAAAACAGAATAGACACATCAGACACACAAACATACACACATAGACACAGACACACACTAAAGACACACGACAGACACATACAGACAAACACACAACATACAGCACCACAGACACACAACAGATCCATACAGACTAGACACATACAGACACACAGATACGCACACAGACACATACAGACGCATGAACAAACATGCAGACACACGGACAGACACATACAGACCACGAACAGACACATACAGACACACAGACACTATACAGTCACAAACGTACACATAACAGATACACACAAACACACGGACACAAACACGCAATCAGACAAACAGATAGACAATCAGACATACTGACAAACATGCAGACACAAAACAGTCACCTACAGACACACATACAGATCACAGACACACACAAAACACATTAACAGACACAGCAGACACACAAACAGATACATAATACACACAAACACACAAACAGACACACAGACACACAAACAAACACACAACAGACCAGAACAGACACATGCAGACACACAGACACACAAAGCGCACACAGACACACACAGACACACACACACACACACACACACACACACACACACACACACCACACACACCACACACACACACACACACACACACACACACACACACAACACACACACACACACACACACACACACACACACACATACCACATACCCCCAAACAAAATAATTTATGCCGCAACATGCTTTGAATATGGCTGGCGACAGTTTGTGCCGCAACACCACGTGCCCCCAGGCTCGCGTACTACGCCCCTGCACGAATGTAAATTAGGATCCACCCGAAATTAAAGTTATCAACATCAACTTTACAAAAATAAATGATTCATAAACGCGTCAGCAAACATTTTTATGAACATCTAAACATTTCAGTTGTTATATCTTCACAAAAATATTTGTTGACGCGTTTACCTAAACACTTACGTGTTTATGGAAATTGGTCAAGTGTTTATGAAGTGTTCCAGAATAAACACGAACTTTTTGAACTAAAAGTGTTTATGATTTCCAGATAAACGTGTTCACATGTTTACAAAGTGTTTACAGAAAAGTGTCCATAAAACTGTTTAGTATTTTTTAACAGTGCATTATTATGGTGAAGCTCTGGTTATGTTGTTGGATGAGGGAGTGGATGACAAACAGTGGCGTAAATACGGGGGGGGGGGGACGTGGGGCACGTGCCCCCCCCAATCGGCCGGCAAAAAAAAAGAAAAAAAAAGAAAGCAAAACAGAAAAAGAAAACTGGGGCTAAAACTGAGCTAGAATTGTATTATAGAGCACCTTATTCGTGGCCAGAGACGCCATGTTTAGTTTAGCACCTGTTTTTATATTTCACGAAACCTTCATAATGAGGTAAAGTTACTCTATCGAGAGTTTCTAATTCAGAATTTTTGCCGCTTGGAAAATTGTGCTCTTGCTGCCATGGCCGTTTCGTAAATCTAAATAAATGTATCAAATCAACCATATTTTTTTTATTGTTGATTGGATTGCTTTGCTTATCTGCTTATAATCGCTGAATGTTCGCGAATATAAATGTAGATGTTTCTTTTGTGATTTTATTCTATTATTTTTTTTAATGCTCGTTGCTTACCCCACTCACTCCATCTGTCCCAGTGCTTAAATGGTTAAAGGACTGAAATATTATTGTGAATGCTTGCTCGTCTCGGGAAAATTTAGGCGTTCCAATCTTCTTTTGACTCTCAACAAATTACGAGAAGACGATTTATATTGAACCAGATTGCATGGCAAAATGAGTTTACTGGTAGTATTGTTCTTCTCCCCCTTTCCCTGAATTTATTGTTTCATTTTTGCTACATTCTAATCCTCAGCATGCTCAGAGAAGAGCTTATATCAATTCTGTGACAAGAAAGACAAAGTAGAGCAATAATTCAGATACAATTACCAACCCCCAACCCCTGAAAAAGAGAAAATGCATTTTTTTTTAAATTCACAGTTCATCTTGCAAACATGACATTCTCTTCTTTTTTATGGGGGTATATCTGAATCAGTGCTTCATTTTTGTCTTTTTTTGTCACAAAATTGATATTAGCTTCTTCTCTGAGCATGCTGAGGATTCATCTCTTGTGCACATCAGTTGAGAGCTTCTGCAGCACCGTCTGTGGAGCATTAAACATTGATTATAAGACACAATTCTGTGCGCAAATGCACTATTTTGGCCGATTGCCACAAAAGCGGGTTGTGCTCACTCATGCGTGAAATACTTCTAAACCACAGTGTCATCAGATAGCTTAGTGCCAAGGTAAAATATTCATATCAAAAAATAATCTCAAAATCACGAAAACAATTTTTAATAATTGTTTTTCTAAGTGTCTACTTTTTATTGATACACGCTTGTAGAATGGTTCCTTCATCACCCATATTTTACTCCTTTGGGTTCTAGAGGTTCAAGTTGTATAGACATCGTAGCAACTTTCATCTTTAAACTGATTCATAGACACGCCTCACACAGTGATTGATTATTTTGATTTCTTTGATAATTGTTATAACACTAGACAAAAACAAATATATTTATAGTGCCAAAAAGTTAAAACAGAGCACGGTAAAACATCAATTTCATTCATGGGTTCAAAAATTTGGAATGATTTACCACTGGAATTAAGAAAAATTCCGAACATCCAACATTTTCGTTCATAACTTTAAAACAACACTTGTTATACGAGTTTCTTTAGTCATATTCATATTAGTAGTATACTTTGCTTTGTGTGTGCTAAAATCAACACTGTAGGTAAATAACAATAATTGTAAATACCGTATAATGAAGTTGTATTTTACAAAGTCATATTTGTCTTGTTTTGTTTCTTGCCATGTATTCTATGCACATGTATTTACGTATTAATGTTTTAATATTTTAATGTTTAAAGGGGCCTACACCCAGTAGCGATATTGCTATTTTGTAAGGTCTATTACCAATTGCGTAGTAATTGTATGTATGCGTATTTCATCATTATTACTTGCAAATGTGTTCATTTTGGTAATAAAGTCATTTCAATTCAATTCAATTCAATTATCCTTATGATTACTAACAGTTTTTACCTTATTATTCCTAATCCTATCTTACCCTAAACTTTTACCTTAAGCAGTCACTGACTACTAATACAACTACCAAGCAATTTGTATTTATAACATTCATTTTTGTGCAATATAAGTCATGGTTACTTGCAAGCAAATGCAAGTAGCTGAGCTGGATCTGCTTAATTCTAATTAGCTTCAATTATCTTTTTTTCTTTTAGCATTTCTTGCTGTAATGTATTAAAATTTGATAGCAGTTACAATTACAGTTATAATTAAAACGATATGGTCAAATAAAGCAGGACTAATTGTGCCAATTCCTCTCTGATGGATATGGAATCAGTTCATAATATCAGTAATTACAACATCAATATGGGATACATGGTGGACCCATTGGCCCAGCCCATTTAATAATTATGTTTTCATATAGCCCACATCGAATCCACATGCGACCATGTGTGTTGTTCTGGGTTCATTACTGGTCATATGCCCATATGGGCCTATGTGTGGCCCATATGTGTTTTTTGGGCTGATTCTTGTCATATGTTCGTATGGACCTATAGGCGACCATGTGTGCTGTTCTGGGTTGATTACTTATCACATTGCCACATTGATCTATGTGGGCCCATATGTGTTTGATTCAGGATCAAATTGCCCATATGGGTCTCATGTAGTTTCGATGTGGGACATATGGGTCCCAGCCAGCCCATAAAACGTAGATGTGCCCCAGATTTTCTGCTACCTGGGAGTGTGGTGTGTGTGTGTGTGTGTGTGTGTGTGTGTGTGTGTGTGTGTGTTGTCCGTATGTCTGTCTGTATAAGCAAATGAATGCATTGGGTTTGCGGCGGCATAAACGTCCCACAATTTTCTGTTTGTATGCATTCAAAGTGCACAATGCACACTCTCTCTGCCAACTAGGTCAAGTTAATATTAACAGCTGATTAAAGTTCAAACTTCAAAACTGAGTAAATCTAAAATAGTACAGAGTATAAAATGTTTGTACTTCTGGTCAGCCCTGGTGATTACAATACCACTAGACGATCTAAAATCCAACACCTGTCCGTGATTGAATACTTGAATTAATATAAATGTACGTTCATTCTTTTGGCAATATGTCTGTTGCTGATAATAACCAACACAAAGTGGATCATCCATGAATGAAACTTTCAGTCATGGCAAAATGATGTCACGAAGACAAACAGTTGGCCGTATTGATCGCTCGCGATGAAATAACAACGCCAATCAACTTATACAGTACCTAGATGTTCGCGCTGACGAAAGATTCGACATTAATGGTACGGACACAGAAGGACGGACGCCATTAATGATCGCCTGTCGACAGCTGAGAGTGGATATCGTCACGGAACTTGTGACCAGAAAGGCTGATCCTAACCTGGTTTGTAGTACTGATGGCAATACACATATTCATGAAGTCTGCGGAGTGCATCAGTTGTATAGTCCAATTCTTAATGGAGATGAAGGTAGTTTTCGGAACTAAAACGACCTCAGATTATACTCAACATCATGCTCAATGGGACATCGTTAACTACTTTTGAATCAAGGTGCCGTCCTCAAACTAAAATAATATCGGATTATCGCCGCTAATGTGTGCCGCTTTAAACGGAAATACGCAACTGGTCAATATTATAAATATATTGGATTCTTCAGTAAGCAAGGAAGAGAAAATAAATGCTCTTGAGGTAGACGGATCAAATAGCTTTCCTGGCATTAAAAAAAGTGTACCCTTGCTATGTTTACTTCGAATTTTCATGAAGCCATGAAACTCGTTTGTGAAGATCCAAATGCTGTAATCCACAAACATCTGTCACTGGTAAGGTTTTTCGCGGTCACTCTGAATGTACAACCCCCGAAGAGTTGGAGAACATCAAAAAAAGCTGGTTACTTATTGGAAGCAGAAGCTATTCTAACTCGTGAACGACTCATCCCAGACCAGATAAAGTTCAATTTTCTATGCGGACATGTCTTTGATAGCTACCTAATGAGAGAGCGAAGAAATATAAAAGACGTTCATTAACTTTATGATGAAGACGTCGACCATTCATCTAACATATTTAGAAACCCAATATGTTCTCGAATGATTGTTAAACTACTAAAATGTTTAAGATTTGTTGACAAGTTAAACATTTCCAGAGAAGATGCACTGGATTTATTTCCATGCCATTTGCAAAACTCTCGCCAACATCGAATCACTCACTCGGGAATCATTTGAAAAAATTGCAGAAACACTTGGAGCAATAACATTCAACCTTATTTGGAGGCCACAGGACACAATGGATGAGTTATGCAATCTAATTGGAGAGGACAATTTATAAATATCTCTTGGAGAAACTGGATGAGCCATTTGAACCACCGAAAAATGCAATGGCCTTTTCAACAATTCCTGGAATCTTAAGAGCATTGCCGAATTTCAGAAGGGAGAGAAACATGACTACGACCATGAAATTAACTGTATAAATAGAACCATTCTTCATCATATGTTATTGACATCATTTGTAGATGTATCTCACAGAGACAAAGATGGGAATAATCTGCTACAGTTAGCTATTTTTGATTCAACCGTGGAACATTCGTTGTGTCGGAAGTATACTGGTTAGGCATGATGTTCTGTAAATCAAGCGAACAATCACGGTGAAACTGCAATGGACCTCGCGGGCCGTATTGGCACGATGACTTTTGGTCCACCTACGATCACAGCATGACTGAAGTATTGGAGTCACTAACAAGGTGTTTGAATCTCCAAGAACTGGCGGCTAGAGCAGTGCTTCGACACAAGATACCTTATCGAGATATCCTTCCCAAAAAGCTGTCTGAACTAGTAGATGGAAAAGAGATTCTTGTCCGACAGGAAACCAATTAGTGAAAGGCTCATGGACTATTTCTAATTGGCATTTTATCCGTCATTGTGTATGTTCTGGACTCAATGCCTTTTTGTAATTATACACCGTGTCTTTAATGTGCAAGTAAATTGCGCCCTCTTTGGTAATAAGAAGTACTGTTCTGACACGATGCTACCAACGTCAAGGCATAGTCTTTCAAATGCTGTTTGTTATCTTCATTATGCTTGTTTTATCTTGAGATATGTTGTTAAAACTGAGAGACTTGGAGAGAATGATGATTTAAGATGTGTTATCCCTATTTATGTATGTGTAGGTGTCTGCCTATGCATAACGTAGCCTGTGTATGTGTGTGATGTTTTTGCGTGTGTGTTTGTGTTTTGTTGTCCTGCGTTTGTGTCTGTGCGTGTTGTATATGCGTGTGCGTATGTGTGTCTGAATGTTTGTATGCGTGTGTGTGTTTGTGTGTGCCTGTGCGTATGTTGTCTGCGTGAGTCTGAATTGTGTCTGTCTGTTGTGTGTGTTTGTATGTGTATGTTGTGTCACGTATTGGTGTATGTCTGTGTGTATTTAGTGTCTGGTAAGTTCCTGCATGTTTGTCTTTCCAACTCCTGAGCAATTGCGTGATTATGGCTTAGCTGGAAGCTGGAGGTGTTTTTCTGACCGTGACTTGTCTTATTTTCATTTCAAAATGCAACTTTATTTCACATTTATATGTCTTACTAAGTATAAATCGAAAGATATTTACAAGTATAAATAACAGGTTTGCACACCTTCGCGAGTGCGTAGTGTGAAGCCCATATTTTGGGATGGGGGCACATGTAAGCAATGATGTGCAAAAGGCGGAGCCTTCGGTACGTCAAGAAAAAAGGTTCATGCATTTTTATGTTCGTTACACTTTAGTATAAATGTAACAATCATACAACAGTAAATCTATTTCTTGACTATACTCCAGACACACACACACCACAACAGCCACACACACACAACACACACACACACACACACACACACACACACACACACACACACACACACACACACACACACAGGTAAATGGCGTTGTGGATTCTTACGATTATCTACACACGAGTACACAATAAATTGAAATAAAAAGTGAAATTGGACTTTATTTTTCCTGTATAAGCATACAGAATGTACAACAAATATTATTTGATACCCACTTTCTTGTGGAAAATTCATTTTTACAAAATATAATATTAATCACACAGCCTAACATTGTGGAGCTTCAAATAAAAAAAAAAATGTCAAATCTTGCTAAGCTACATAGTTAGTGTTTAAATGGACAAATGAACACCCTAGAAACAAAAGTTGGAAATTATATATATATATATATATATATATATATATATATATATATATATATATATATAAGTAAACAAATAGTTAAATAAATAACGCCATGAAATTGGAAACATAGTTTCTAAACGGGCATATGCCCTGAAAACGAACAGTCAGTGGTCACTTCGTCATTAGCGGCCATGGTGTGACAAGATCGAAAAGGAAAATCTGATCTTTCTGATGAGGTATAATTCAGATTACCTCTACAACTTATTTTACCCTTTAGATGCTATAATGTAAAATATAGTCGAAACTCTCGAGGTACCTGGAGATTTTTCATTAATAAATTAAAAAAAAAACTAAAGACATTCATAATCTGTTATTAGAGTGATATGACCGTTGGGCATAAACCTTTCAAATAAAGAAAATCGCCGAAACTAAACTTGTGCTTTAACATGCATTTGGATTGCAGGGACTTTAATGGGTTTTCACTCTTACGAAATTGGGGAAATTCAATCAGAGTGTTGTTCATATAGTTGGCAATATTTTGATTTCCGTTTTCTTGAGTGAGTAGTAATACCCTTTCACTTTTCCCACTCCATGCCATCGGCAAGGATGTGTGGGACCACCGAGGTATAACCCGTTGAGTTCGAATGTGACAGGCCTTATACACCATCCACCCTTGTACGTCTGAGCGCAGTTTTCCCTCGTCGTGATGTCATTGTCCCTGTTTTTGTCGTGAATACCATTCCATCGTGATATGACAGCGAATCGCCTGTGCAAAATGACAATGGATATTATAAGTATGGCTATAGGACTACTCCCCCCGAAGGATAACTGCTCATTATGGTTCGCATCGGACAAGTCCCGAGGACAGGAGGACAGCGTCCTAAGGGACAAATCCCCTTGAGGACAAGGGGACACCTCCTCACCCGTTAGTTTTTTTGACCATTTTTCAAATCTTGAAAAAAAAAAATGAATTGGCCTCGAAAGAGTTTGTCCTCTGGGGAGTTGTCCTCCGGGTGAGTTGTCCTCCAGGGGAGTTGTCAGATGGGAGTCGTCTCAGGGGGAGTTGTCAGGAAGGAATCGTCTCAGGGGAGTTATCCTCTGAGGTAGTTGTCAGGTCGAAGTTTTCCCAGGGGGATTTGTCCTGTGGGACAGTTTTCCTGATACGTATAAGTACTTATTGTTTACTCGGACCTCCAAGTGTCTTTGCGCGTATTTCATGCATCCCCTCTTTTGTCTGGTGCCACATACATACTAAGGTTCTAGCATAACACTCACAAAATGGATTTTATCAATGATTAGGCAGGGCCCTGCATCGAAACAATATGTAGAGGGTGCTGTTAGCACCACAGCTCCCATGCGGCTGTGGAACATCCGTAATATTTAAATTTCTCTGCAGGGGTTGCTGTGCCCCCTTCAATGCCCCCTACAAAAAGGTTGGGTTGATCAGACCGATTGTTGTAAAACAGTATCTCTACAAATTCTCAATTTCGAAGTTGTCTGGAATAACCCAAGTTAAGAGAGGAACAAACAAATTAATTTCAGAGTAACTATTCGTTTATCGATAGGGGGCTGTTAAGGTTTGCTGAAAAGCATACCTGCACCCTTTATTTGTTGTCGTTAATTCGTGGAGTATCTATCAAAGTATTGTAGCATAGTTTGCCGAAAAAAAGGATAATTATATTGTGTGTGTTCTTTAAGAGATGTCTTAATCACTACATGATTGTATCTCTATTTTGTTTTCTGTAAGATATGAACCAACTTTTACCGATGCAAACACCAAATACCCATTTTAGCCATATACCTGCCGTTCCGCTATAGTCACCCAGTAGCAGTTGATACTTCAATATCTCATCTGCCACGAGGATATGATCATATTCAGCGTATCTATGTTCTCCTACAAAATCTTCTAAATCGACTCGTAGTTTATAAGCTTTCTGTGAAGTCAGGCGATGAATTTTGTCGTTGCCGAGCCAATGCTCAGAGTTAACGTTGCCGAATCCATACTTGTAATCTGACCAGGAAAGATAGAAATCGACGCTGCCATCTTCTCTTCGCTGAAAAACCTGGAGATGCAAAGTTTATTTATCCAAGCGAAAAGAGAGACAAATACTCAGCAATGACTTGTTGTAATGTTAAGGAATTATCCCTTTTTTTGTTTACATCTTTAGGATTTGTTTTCCGACTACAAAAAATCTAAAAAAAACTAAAAAAAAACTTGTAACACATTCGAATAAGGTTGTGAAAGACAACATCTGTATACTTCATTATACCCGTAAAATGCGACCTTTTAAAATTAAAACGTATATATCAAAATCAGGAGCGTTGATCCATTTTTCAGATGGAGGGACAAAATTGAAGAAAAATGTCAAAATTTTCGACGGCGAAAAATATGAAATTTAAAGGTGCAAAGATGTACCCGTAAAGGTTCTCCCAGTGTGACATTGCTCTCCCAGTGTGACAAGGTGCATAGCTGAGCCTATGTTTTATTGTATCAGCACACGTATCGAACGAGCCAATATTCGGGCCCAAATGCCTGTTTCTTAGAGAAATATACATTTTTTCTTTAGTTAAAAAGTTTCAGATATACAATATAACGCATATAATGACATTTTGGTTTGATTGGTGATTATGCTGTTAAATACGATGTAAGAAGTCGCACAATCATTGACAAATAAAAATCCTTAAACATGAGCAGATTAGAAATGTGTCATGTATTGTTGTATTGTACAATTAGAGGACTATAGCTTCTGCAGGTTGTAAATAACAGTTGCATAACTCAGAATTCTATAATAATTTTAGGTTTTTTTTTCATTGCTAGCTTACAAGGTTGATATTAAAAGTATTTTACAGGAAAATGTATGATTAGTTTTGTATGAAGGCTGTTAAAGGTTAGTGACATGATTGGGAACACTTGAAAATGCCTCAAGAACCAAATGAGTTGAAATATATCCCAACTATACACTAGCAGGAGTGGATCTCCACCTGGGAGGATTTGTCTGTAATTTGTTTACTAAAGGAGAATCAAGCATAACATAGGAGTATCTTAATTTTATCCGGGATGAAAAAATAAGCCCATAGAGATGCTACGAGTGATATTGACATTGTTTATTTTAGAATGAGTTAACGTTTGACTACAATATTTTCACAGGAGAATCCTTGCATAGTTTACTTGATTCCAAAGTAGTTTCAGCCCAAGTTGGGGACTATCCCCAATCATGTCATTTACCTTTAATTTGGTTTAGAGTTGTAAAATATCGATCATAAATATTTGTCAAATTGAAAGCACATCAATTTTCGCCTTTATAATAAAAATATAAATATCTTCGATTCGTTTAATTAATGAGACGTTTTTGAAGTTACTCGTTTTAACATATGGCACTATGAAAAGAGAACGTGGCACTTAAAACATATACAATGTATGTAGTAAGTACCCACCGTCCATCCGCCGCCATCAGTGTCCATGTCACAAGAAACGAAGAATGGATCGTCGTCGTCATCGGGGTAGATAGGATAGCGCCCGCTAACGTTGAAACCCAGTGATTTGACTTCAGCACAGAGTCCCTGGGGTAATGGGTCTGTTTGGGAGGAGGCACAGTCTGTGTGTTGTTCAAAGCGTCCAGCCGATGTAGGATGAGATTGGTGAGATGAAGTTGCTCTTCGGCAATCGGCAACAGCTTGTCACAGGTGGAACAATTCATGGTGCATTCTTGCTGGGATGACTCGCAAGTCGAAATCTGGTAAAATCAAGACCAAGGATGGATTATTTAAAATCATTTTGCCCTTGTAAATCCAAACCATACTGATCTAAACAGAAATTATCCGATGTGAAGGGATTATATCGGCCATTTTGCTGAAAAGACAATATAGCGTTGTATGTCCGGAAGAAATGTGTGAATTTGGAACAAAGCGCTGTTAATGAAGCCAGCACGAAGAATATGTACATGAAAAAAGAAACTAGTCATCAAGACCAGGAGAAAAGTCATCCTTGTGCAGACAAGACTTCAAAACTTCACGATGATATCTAAAAAGAAGTTTAGGGGGAAAGACACCCAATGGCATCTTAATTTAGAATAATAAGGATATAATAATAATAGTGAATTCCTATATAGCGATAAATACCAATGAGATCAGTCTCTATGCGCTTGGATATTATTTCCCTGGTCACTGGGATACAGTTCTAACCTGCAAAAGGATTCCACTCCCTAGGGAGTATTCCTAGCTGAACTGTCAAGGAGGCGCATCAATCCAGACAAACCAAAACATTCTAACCCAACCAGGTACACATTGTACTCCCGGGTGAAGAGCAGCAAAGCAGATTAAAAACATTTTGCTGAAGGATATTAATGCCGGGCGAGGATTGGACTCGAACTCGAGACTCTTGCTTATGAGGCACACACCTTATACCAATCTCGCCGCAGCACATCTGTTGCCAAGAAATTGGTCCAGCAGCCTGGTCATCCCAGTGGAGACAGGACTTAAGAACTTTTTTGTTGGAAATTAGAAAAAAAAACAGTTATTCAGGAAACACCCAATAGCATCTGAATTTAAGCAAGGAACTTCACCACGTACAAATACAAATGCATGTAGCTATGATGATGAAGATCAGAGATGAATGCAAGTCATTTTCTTTTGCAAGTCCATGTCAAGTCAAAGGTCATCTGTTGCATATGTTGTTGTCAAAGTTAAGGTCAAGTCCCAAATCTTTTGGTCATAGGGAAAGTCAAGTCAAGCCGCCAGTCATTTCAACTCTTGTCAAGTCACAAATCATTACAAGTCAAATCAAGTCAAGTCAAGTCAAGTCAAGTCAAGTCAGGTCAAAAGAGGATTTTACATCATAACCACACGATATGTAGTTAGCTTGCATATTGAGAAACTAGTTAGCCTAACCGGAAGGCTGATCAGATGTGCACACATCATCAGTCAATGGTCTCAAAACAGAACTAGTTATTTTGGAGTTATTAAAGGCGAAAGGCCCCCTCACCCTTGGCACAGTAAACAATATATTTTGGTACACACCAAGGTGGAGGGTGCGACGCTTCAGTACGTCCAACGTTACAGTGTGTATCAAAAAATAGGTATCCAATGTTTAGAGACAGAGAAACTATTTTAATTATAGAGATTTATAAGTATAATATTCCTGAAGAACAACTTTTTTTATTTTCTAATGCTACCTCACTGGTGTCACGCATGACCAAGTATATGCTCTTGAAGAGAACAATATCAAATCACACTTTTCGCAAGTTTTGGTAAATGGATGAAGACCTAGAACACTGATGACTGGGTTCATGTTTTGAAGATGAGGGGGTAATCTCACATTTTATGTGCTTGTTTTGCCAAAACTTGCAAAAAGTCTGATTTGACATTGTTCTCTTCAAGAGCGATGTACTCAGTCATGCGTGACACCGGTGATGCGAGTGAGGCATCATGGGAAAGAGAAAGGGTTGCTATTTATGGGGAGTTTACTTATAAATCTCTGTAAGTAAAATAGATGCAAATATCTGAAAAGGTGTTTGGTACTGCAAAATCAGAAAATAGCATAGAAAACGGATATACTGAAGCTTTTCGACATGCACTCATCAGAGTAAATCGCATGAATGAAACAGAAAGCCAAAACGAAACAATATAATGGAAGCATGGATGACCTTTTTTTGATACACAATGTAGACTTAAGACTTTGCACATTGTTACGAGCTTCTGGTGGGCGAGATAGTGTAAACATGGTGTAAATTAATAAACTCACCTGAATGTTGTTGACTGGATTGTAAATGGATGCCGAGCATGGACTGCAGGGAGTTTCCTCACCGCCATTTGGCAGGGTGTCGTCTGCCGTGGCATTAAGCTTTTCAGAAAATGATTTGACGCCAAATCCAACCATGACGAACAAAAACAAGAGCGTTCCAGCACCGCTGTTGCCGCTGACATTTTTCCAGTAGAAAACCATTTTCAGAAATTTGTCTTTTCTCATCGGATGGGACGTAAGAACTGACTTATTACCGTTTAAATTACTGTTATATAGGGAACGATATCCGGTTTGAATATCAATATTTTTAATTGATGTAAGTTGATTTTTGCTTATTATTTTGTTGACTTTCCGATGAATTATAGTAATTATGAGCAAAACAATGATAAGTCAAAAATTTTATGGGACAAGAGTATTTTGTTTTTCTTTACAAAGCAAAGTAAAGAAAACGTGGAGGCTGGAATCTAGCCAAAGATCTGGAACGAAGAATAAAGTTCAAGGATTACTACTTGAATAAAACTGAAGCGCTTGCAAGCAAAAGGCGCTAAGTCCACTTTTCGTGATAATGAGTTATTATCATCAGAACTTTGGCACTTGTCTCGTTACAGAATAAAATTTAGCGCTAAATTGCACAGACAAATACCCATACTACTACTACTACTACTACTACTACTACTACTGCTACTACTACTACTAATAATGATAATAATCCACATTTTATTCGAAACAGAAATCACAAACAGAAATCCTCCGAAAATTCATTTTGCCTAATTGATCGTGGGCCCGACAGCCACTGAGCAGCGCCAGATCGACGTTGCTCTATCCCTTAAATCGTTGAACGCCAAACAGGGTAGCAGCAACTCCCATCTTTTTACGTCTTTTGGTCTGACGCGGCCGCGGTTTGAACTGGCTCGAACCCCCGACCTCCCGGTTGTGAGGCGGACGCTCTACCAACTGAGCCAATATTAATCGGTCATTATTGTGTCTTTGGTTTCATTTCCCCATAGGCGCGTGTACAAATTCCGACAAAGCCATTTTCTCCAAATTCATTAAAGTGGATTTAGCGCATTTTGCTTGCAAGCTCTTCAAATATAGTTCAGGGTAAACAACGAACGGTGATAAGAAAGAGGGGAAATTTAGAAAGAATCATGCCTCATATCAGGGGCGGCGCCAGGGTAAAATCTTAGGGGTCACGGGAACCTGTTCCACGATCAAACTATACGAGGCGATATGCGAAAAAAGAATTATCAGGTCCACCGGAAACCGATTTCACGACCAAATCATTTATCCGTCCACGGCAAACAGACGCAACAAGAAAAAAAAAAGGTCTTCGAGTCTCCCGGGAACCTGTTCCACGATCAAACTATACGAGGCGATATGCGAAAAAAGAATTATCAGGTCCACCGGAAACCGGTTTCACGACCAAATCATTTATCCGTCCAAGGCAAACAGACGCAACAAGAAAAAAAAACGGTCTTCGAGTCTGCCGGGAACCTGTTCCACGATCAAACTATACGAGGCGATATGCGAAAAAAGAATTATCAGGTCCACCGGAAACCGGTTTCACGACCAAATCATTTATCCGTCCACGGCAAACAGACGCAACAAAAAAAAAAAAAGTCCGAGTCCCCGGAACCTGTTCCACATCACCACATAACAGGCATACCGAAAAAATTATCCAGTCCACGCGGAAACCGTTCACGAACCAAATTATTTATCCTTCACGCAAAAACGCAAACAAAAAAAAAAGCTCGCGTCCGGAACCGTTCCCAGATCAAACTAATACACGATCATCAAAACAAGAATATCAGTCCACCCGAAAACCGTCTCACGACCAATCATTCATCCGTCCCAAGCAAAACAGACCAACAAAAAAAAAACAAACTCCGAGTCGCCGGGAACCGTTCCACACAAACTATACAGGCGATAGTGCAAAAAAGAATTATCAGGTCACCCGGAAAACCGGTTTCACGACCACAGAATCATTTCCCGTCCACGCAACAGACGCAACAACAGGAAAAAAAAAAAGTCTTCGAGTCCCCGGAACCCTGCTCCACGATCAAACTCATACAGGCGATATGCAAAAAAAAGACATCATCAGTCCCACCGAAACCGTTTCACGACCGAGAACATTTATCCGGTCCAAGGCAAACAGACCAACCAAGACAAAAAAAAACGGTCTCGAGCGACGGGAACCTGTCCACGATCAAACTATACACGATATCGAAAAAAGAATACAGGTCCACGCGGAAACCGCTTCACGACCAAATCATTATCCCCACGGCAAACATACGCCAACAAGGAAAAAAAAAGGTCTTCGAGTCTCCCGGGAACCGTCACGACAACACATACACAGCGATAGCAAAAAAAGAATACTCAGGTCCACCGAAACCGTTTCAACACCAATCATATTACCGCCAGCACAACAGACCAACAAGAAAAAAAAAAGGTCTTCGACTCCGGACCCTGTTCCACATCAAACCTATACCGAGGCATATGCGAAAAACAGAATTATCAGGTCCACCGAAACCGGTTTCACGACCAAATTTACCGCCCACAAACAACCAACAAGAAAAAAAACAGTTCGAGTCCCCGAACCTGTCCACGTCAAACTATAACGAGGCATATCAAAAAAGAAATCAGGTCCAACCGGAACCGTTTCAACGACCACAAATCATTTACCTCCACGGCAAACAACCAACAAAGAAAAAAAAAAGGTCTTCGAGCTCCCGAACCATTTCCACGATCAACACTATACGAGGCGATATGCGAAAAACAGATTATTCAGGCCACCGGAAACCGTTCACGACAAACATTTTACCGTCCCGCAAAAAGACCCAACAAGAAACAAAAAGTCTCGGACTCCGGAAACCTGTGTCCACACAAACAACCAGCGATACTGCCAAAAAGAATACAGTCCACCGAAACCGTTTCACGACACAAATCATTTATCCGTCCCACGGCAAAAACGACGCAACAGGAAAAAAAAAACGCTTCGGAGCCGCCGGGAACCTTTCACATCAACTAACGAGCGATACAAAAAAAATATCAGGTCACCGAACACCGATTTCACACCAAATATATCCCCACGCAACACAACGCAACAAGAAAAAACGAAAGGTCTCGAGCGCCGGAACCTTCCACATCAAACCATACAGCGATAGGCGTAAAAAAGAATATCAAGTCCCCGGAACACCGGTTCCTACCAATCATCTTATCCGTCCATGGGGGCAACAACGCAACAAGAAAAAAAACGCTTCGAGTCCCGGAACCTGTTCCACGACTCAAACATACGAGCATATGCAAAAAAGAAATCAGGTCCACCGGAAAACCGTTTCACACCAAATTCATATCCCGCCACGGCAAACAACGCAACAAGGAAAAAAAAAGTCTCGGGTTTGCCGAGAACCTGTTCCACGGCCAAACAGTAGTCTGCAAGCAGGTACAGACTTTTATTTTAGCACTAAAATTCCACAGCGCCTTGAGCCAAGGCTAATCCTGTTGACCAGAGCTTGTACGTAGGCGATATTTTTTTGTGCGGCACGGATTGGGGACAGGAGTCTCGAAGATAGGCTAATTGGGTGGTATATTCTGGGGCAAGATAGATTTTGTAGTTTCGCTTAACGGAATAAAACTCATCTTCAATCTATTTTAAACATAGAGAAAAAAAAGAGAGAAGAAGAATACTAACCACTGAGCTAGCTGACAATCGGTGGAAGCAATGGTAATTTTGCATTGTTATTCTTTATGGATAGCTTGAGTGATACGATGGATATAATTATACAATTTAATAATGGTTAGTCTCACATTCAGGCAGCATTCAAAAGCTTCTGCCCATAGAGTTAACATGCGCTACCCCAATCTCTGTCGCACAGAAAAATAAAGCTCTCCGGAGCAGTTATAGCACAGGGCCTATGGAAGTACTAGTCTGCCGCACAGATTGTTCAGACCCTGATTTACGTGGTACGACGGACAAGGGTTTATGCCTGCAAACTATCCAAACAGCAGGGCGACAAACCAACAAAGTCCTCAGATCAGTCGGGAATCAGTTTCCGGTCAAACCAAGACCAAACAAGACATCGACGCAATTTTGCCTCAATATGTATATGGCGGGATTAAGTCGTCGCAAAATTTTCCTAAAAATATTAAAATCACACTGATGTTAATTACTTTGAAAACCATAGGGGTGGCCGTCCCTCTGCCTCCACCCCTTGCGCTGCCCAAGCTATCATCCAATACCTTTCTTACATCATGAAACTACATTGCGACTTTATTTGAACTTTTGTTTGTAATTCTCGATTTTTTTTTTTATCATATTCTGATTAACTTGACAAATACCATAGGGCCGCGCGGGGGAAACGACGAAAGGTCCCCTTCGATAAAATCGAATTGTTATTTTGTCATAGAGATGTTACATTGATACAGCTATTGTATTTTCAAACATCCGGGTTACTAAATGATTGATAACACAAAAGCAAGCTGCAAAAATAAACAACACGAGTGGTAAACACGCAGAGATATCTTAAACGGGGCGTCCCCACCATTCGTTATAGACGTCACAAAAATAATTTATTTACTGGAGCATTTTTTATCGTGTTTCATAGATCTCCTACGCCAAAAAACAAACAAACAAT
>JZLH01S0629734.1:0-10830 GCA_001188425.1 Eucidaris tribuloides | reverse complement strand
CCAAATCACAAGCCAAATATCATCCGATAAGGTGGGGGGGGGGGTGCAGTGAGCCCGACGACGACCAACTTATTTGTCAAATTATAAGCCAAATCCCCGTTATTAACAGCACTTTTTTATCATTTTTTAAATGTAACTGTTTCGTCTAATTCACCTAGTCTGGGTTGTTTAGGAACTTCATGAGTTAAACTTGAATGGCCACAGAATAAAAGACAAATTTTCAAAAGTCACAAGATGACTGTGTATCGAGCGAGTGGCAAATTGACAATTTTCAGCACTGAATAACTAGTCTACTACAAGCCAAATATTATCCGACAAGCGGGCGGCAGGGGGCACACGAAGACCAAAACAATATTTTGCCCGCCAATTGTATTTGTTTAACCTGCCAAATTACAAGTCAAACATCATTCGACAAAATTTACACCAACTTGCCAGCCAAATCTTATCCGACATGCTGAGCAAGGGTCCGACGACGACCCAAATCATATTTAGCCTGCCAATCTCCTCATGGCTGACAAATTACAGGCCAATCTCCATTATTCCAATTACTTTGAAAAAAAAACAGGGCGGACACCGCCACCCTACCGCCCCTCCCCCCAGTGGCGCCGCCCCTGCTCGCATGTTATACCCGTATTAGTGATCTCAGCTCTAGTACACGACCAAAATTGAGTGTAAGGTTTGCAGTATAACCATGAATGTTAGAAGATGAGCCTATATAGACACAAGACATACGTACGTTAACACAGTTATACCTAAAATTAGCAATCACTCATTTTCCTATCAAAATTGCCACATAACTACACACTGTAAACAACAACTACTGCTACTTCAACTATTGCTTCTACTGCTACCACTACTACTACTACTACTACTACTACTACTACTACTACTACATCTTCTATTTCTACTACTACTATGACGACTACTGCTACTGCTGCTGCTGCTACTACTACTACTACTACTACTACTACTACTTCTACTACTTCTAATAATAATACTACTACTAATAATAATACTAATAATAATAATACTAATAATAATAATACTACTAATAATAATAATAATTCCATTATTATTCCTCTCAAAGTAAGCGAATATATTATTATCAATTAACGGAATGGAATTAACGAAAAAAATCATATTGACACAAGTAAGTACATCATCAATACTAATACTATATACCCCTAAAGTTTCTGTATGCGAATCATTTCAGAAATTAAATTGAAATAGAACGCAAGCATGTTGTGGTTAATGACATATCGTTAAAAATGCCATGGGGTGCGCTGCTATAGTTTATCATCCGCCGTCCAATAGTACCAGCAGGCAGGTAGAAAGAAGCATTAGGATAAAAGATGCACATTTATAATGTGGAGAACTATATGATAATGCGCATGAATATCATTTGAACGGAAAACCATAGGCCAGATTGATGAAACTCCCAAGCCCACAAGAATTCACGCTCCCTACCGATTGCAATATTTCTCCACCCATATCTCTCAGTTTTCATACTGTATATTGTGACATGAAGTCCTTTCAATATACGGCACACATAATACAAGTAATATGCACAAATTAATTACATTAATTAAAGATCACGTGACTAATACTTACGTAACACCATCAGGACAGTGACAAGCATGATGGCCCAAGTTAAAGTTGTTTGGTGTGATTTCTGAAAGAAATGTAGGAAAAAAGCAAACACTTGGTTTTTTATGTCTACAAAGCAATTGTTACTCAGTACTGAACGTTATAAGGATACGAATAAATGTAATCAAAGTATTATAGTCATCTTTGCAGATGATTTGTGTACATAGGGCCAACTTAGATTTGGTGTGTATGGTAATATTACTTTCTGAAAAGGAAAAGATAATTTGCTTCAGAACCATGTGTGTGTGTATGTGTATGTGTGTGTGTGTGTGTGTGTGTGTGTGTGTGTGTGTGTGTGTGTGTGTGTGTGTGTGTGTGTGTGTGTGTGTGTGTGTGTGTGTGTGTGTGTGTGTGTGTGTGTGTGTGTGTGTGTGTGTGTGTGTGTGTGTGTGTGTGTGTGTGTGTGTGTGTGTGTGTGTGTGTGTGTGTGTGTGTGTGTGTGTGTGTGTGTGTGTGTGTGTGTGTGTGTGTGTGTGTGTGTGTGTGTGTTTGTGTGTTTACAATAATGTCGGCACCATTTTTGCAACACCATTTACAGGTACTGTCATACGTCTAAACAGAGGAACAAAGGGGACTACGACGGCTACTACCCCTCCCTCACACCCCTCTCGATTGGCACGAAAAAGAGAGAAAAAAAAGGGGGCAGGTGCAGGGCAATTGCCCCTTCCCTGTTATATGCATTATCCGAGTTATGTCGGAATATTTGAAATTTTGTCAGTACATGTAGACCGTCACCCATGACATCTCGTACCGACAAAATGTCTCGAGTACCGACGAAAAATAAGTCAATAAATGACACTTTTTAAAGTGTAAAAAACGCAAAATAAAAATCACTCGCTCTGCTCGCTTGCATAACGTCCAAGATTTTGTGGACGATGCTTCGCCGGTAATTTGTTAAATGTATACAAATTCAACACAACCCACAGTAGCTACTCACGTGAAAACACATACGTGGGACTACGTGAAATCTGATTTACTCCCTCAACTGTTTTTTGTCACTTCTCCTTTGTTTCATTTCATTTTTGGTCCCTTTTGCAATAAAGCCAAAATCCAAGGTTAGAAGTTTGGTTGAAGGTCAAATAAATACTGCTCGCTGATTAGTCCTTTCCCGCAAAACGTGGATGTAGTACCTTTTGGAACCGAACTAAAATGGATGTAGTACCTTTTGAAACCGAACTAAAATGGATGTAGTACCTTTTGGAACCGAACTGATTTTTAAGTGCCATTTTTTTCGAACTTTGCAATGAAAAATTCAGCAAGTTGTTAGTAGAAGTGTATAGAGTTACTGAAAATAAGTACATTAATGCCAAAAAAATCCATTTTGACCGAAAATGGATGTAGTACCTTTTGGAACCGAGCTGATGTTTAAGTGCCATTTTTTAGAACTTTGCAATGAGAAATTCAGCAAATTGTTAGTAGAAGTGTATAGTTACTGAAAATAAGTACATTAATGCCAAAAAATCCATTTTGACCAAAAATGGATGTAGTACCTTTTGGAAATGAGCTTTTCATATATCATTAACCTCTTACATACTGAATTTACACTAAAGGGGTTATATGTTTATGTTTCGTGTTAATGTTACTTTCCTTATTGTTGCATTGAGAATTCCATATTGTGACATTGAGAATGGTAATTTTGGTAAAGGCCTAGATGTTATTAAACCATACTAACTATTTTTTTGTGTGTCTCCTGTACAAAGATGAAGAAGAAAAATAATTATTAGATTTTTTCAATCATATTGCACATACGGAACATCAGCGCGTAAAGGGTTGATAAAGATTGTAAAAAGAAGCGGGCCTAAAATCGATCTGTGTGGTATCCCAGCTTTTATCATACGAACATTAAATAAAATATCATTAAATGACACACACTGAGCGCGATCCAGTAAGTCGTTTTTGAAACACAATAATTCACTTTCACAAATACCATATTTGGCTAGTTTATTAAATAAAATGCTGTCGTTCACTGAATCAAATGCTCTTTTGAAGTCGAGAAAGAATGCACCCGTGACATACTTCTGATCAATATTTTTAAGTAAGTGATTATTAACATCTTTTAGCGCAGTTGTAGTTGAAAAGATTGGACGAAAACCGGACTGGCAATTTCTTAGTAAACCATTGTTAATAAAATAAGAGTAAATTTGCACGTGTACACCCTTATCGAGGATTTTCATGAGATAATACAAGGCAGAAATCGGTCTACAGGTACAAACTAGGTCGTTCTGACATTTGTACACAGGAGTGACTCAAGCACACTTCCAGTCTAATGGATAGTTGATAAAAAAATATTATGATAAGCATTTTGCCATACTGAAATAATGGACAGTCGATTTTATGAACTGCGTCAAAAACAATGTTAGCCTATCACTTTAAAACTTACTTTCCAATCCGAACTTTTTTTACATTATATTCTTATTTTATTGAACTACGCTATTTTAGCATG
This sequence comes from Eucidaris tribuloides, assembly GCA_001188425.1. Lineage (NCBI taxonomy): Eukaryota > Metazoa > Echinodermata > Echinoidea > Cidaroida > Cidaridae > Eucidaris > Eucidaris tribuloides. The sequence goes on along the minus strand of JZLH01S0629734.1, from coordinate 6,740 downwards.
GGGTGATTCCATGGTAACTCAATTACAAAAAATTACATTACTACAAAAGAAAGCAATAAGGATTACATGCCATGAGGATTTACGATCACACAACGATCCCCTATTCAAGACCAATAAAATCCTTAAAGTTAATGACATTTATGTATTAAAACTCGGCGTATTTATGTTCTAACTATCAAAGAATGATTTACCGAAAGTATTCCTGAATATGTTTACTACCAACACCACAATTATTCCACCAGGCAAGCCAGTTTTTGCCATTTACCTCGAACCAGAACTTTATTTGCCGACAAAATTTTTACTAACAGCGGACCAAAACTTTGGAATTCATTGCCTATAGATGTGCGTGAAACCATTACAATATATACCTTCAAATGAAAGCTCAAAGCAATCTTTCTGAATTCTTATAACGAAAATACCCTGTAACTCATTCTAGCTGTTCCTTACTATTTGAGTCTCTCTTCTGTATTATTCCTCAAGGTCAACCCATTATTACGTATAGTTTTCCTTCCATCAATTGAACTCGGTTCTTTTTCTCAGGCATTCTCTAACAGTGTACAATAATAAATGAAATTATTGTGGTGATAGTGTACATTTTTCCCCCTATATCAAGTAATACAGAAAATCATATTTAGCATACGTTGATTGTGTCTGCTTGGTTTCTTCCTTCCCTTTTCTCCCTGTTTAACCCTCTTCCTTTTCAACATTGTCCTATGTTTTGTACCTGCATGTCCCGTCCTGTTTTGTTTTTCTCCGTTTCTTATTGTATTGCATCGTATTCGTATTGTCAGTATACTGTTTGATGCTGCATGTGTTGTTCCGTTATTGTAAAAATTGTTCTCATATCCCTTGTTGACCAATTCATTATTAGATTTTCCCTATTTTATTTTCTATGGGGCCTACGAATACAAGTTTACTTCAGTAGGCTTCATCATTTCCCACACTGCCTCAATAATTTAGCATTAACTCCTAATTATCATTTATTATTGTGTTATGGTGTAATCAAATAAATTTAGCTCCTTAAAGATCATTATTGCTGCAAAAATGATTCTTAGTACTTAAAAGATACTTCTGGTCTTAATTTACAATCAACTGTGTCTCAATATTTGAATTATGTAACTGCTATTGTTATAGTTATTGTATAACAGTTGTATATTTTGTGCTTACATGTATGATTTTGTGCATTGTACGAATAATCTGTGGAAATGTCAAATAAATCAAAATCAAATCAAATCAAATAATAATGATGATGATGATGATAATAATAATAATAATAATAGTAATAATAATAATAATAATAATAATAATAATAATAATAATAACAATAATATTAATAATAGCAATAATAGCAATAATAATAATAGTAATAATGGTCACATCTTTTATAGTGCAAACTACGTAACATAATATCATGTCCCTGTGCGCTTATGATGAAAACAAACACTACACATTTACGAGAAGTATGTGCAAAAACAAACAAAGAAAGAAAAAAAATGGCTCACCATATGTTTATTTACGATGGGAGTAACAACAAGCAAACCCCTTGCGCTAGATATTAAAGTACGACTAGGCCGATATAATGTTACTAATTCAGTCAAGGATGTGACGGAGCAATCTCGTGGAAGTATTCATTTGCCAAAAAAAACCCAAACAAATAATTCAAACAAAATACGAGAATGGACAGGAAGCCATTGTAGGCTACTTTAAGACAACAGGGCATGCAATATCTGTTTAAATCATGAAATACAAATAATATTTCGTGTTTTATGCAATCAAGATGCTAATATCTAAGTCGTATTGAGTAATAACCCTTGTTTCAAAGATTTGCCAGATAATGACTTACCATTCTTGCAAACACCGAAACAGGCAAGGCCATCAACTGATCCAAGTAGCTAGACAGGAAATTAACCTTCTTGACTTCGAAGCTTTGACGGGGGATTGCTCTGGTAAATTCAATGATGTAGTAGATTATAATAGAACATACTCTTTTGTTATCCCAGCACATCTGCACGTTGTTTATCTTGATGCTGAAGTTTGTCAATGCTGAAAAATATTGCGTTTTGTAAACGCGAAGAGATCTTCTAAAACGCAGACCGCATAGGAGTTTGGAAATACCTCTCTCATTCCCTTTACACAAACGAGTCGCAACCATTCCACACGAGTGATATGGGAGATGGACCTGCAAATCTCCTCACTTTACACAATATTGGGTTTGTCATTTCCGAATCAGCAGTCTGCCAATCTGAAGCCTAACAACTTACTCGGCAAAATACAATAATAACATGACATGAAAAATTGGATTGGTTCATTCATTGCATGAATAAACTTGTAATATAGGGCTATATTCAGTGACGCCAAATGCTACGTTTATGGCGTTCCGCCACGGTGCTTATGATTCATTTATAATTCATAATCTTGGTCACGGCTAATTTATTCATCAATTTTCAGCATTAAATAATCCAGTTTGACACCTGTACTCTCATGGGGCCCAGCACATACATCAATTTAAAAAAAAAAACAACCTTCATATATACATGACAATTGACAAGGTAATACATGCAGTAAAACAACCCAAAAGTACAGTACGGAGATTAATTGCCCATATCTGCATTAGCATAATGTATACTGTATGCGTGTGATAAGGCATGAAAATTTAATTAAGATAAAATAAAAAAATATCACGTTTATATACCAGAAATAACTAGAGCTTACAGCAGATCGACTCCACTCAGCCAGCGCGTATGCCTCGATCGACACTCCTACCCCAATTTAATCAAACTGAAATGATCTTTCTTATATGTACCCAATCTGAACAAAAAGCTTTGAGGTAACCATCGTAATGAAATCAAATCAGACATATTTTAAAAGCCGTGACCTTTCACCTTAGACCGTTCAAGTCTAGAATCGAATCAGTTCATCTGTGCTTCCTTATACATACTTGACAGATGTTACATTGAGTTCGGATCAGCTGTTTCTCAGTTAGGGTAGTAACGAACCCAAATTAGATTTTGTTTCCGTCCTCATGACTTTTAACCTTTGATCTTTCAACTTGGATATCTAAACAAATTATCAGTGTCTCGTAGTTTACACTTTACCGAACTTTTAGTCAAATCCGATCAGCTGTTCTTAAGTCATCGTGGTAACAAACCCAAATAAGACCTGTTTTAGGCCCTATGACCTTTGACCTTTGGACTCTAACAGCCAATCACTTTGTTGCCTCAAAATGCCTACTTGACCCCAAGTTACATTGAAATCTGATCAAAATTTCTTAAGCTATCGTGGTAACGGGCCCAAATCAGACATGTTTTCGGACTTTTGACCTTCCACCCGCAAAATCTAATCAGTTTATCGTTGCATCATAGTAATGCGATCACATATTCTTTAAGTTATCGCTGTAACGAGAATAAGTAACAGACGGACGGACGTATCGCGGTAATGTATGCACTGTTTAAATTGATAAGCTCCTCCCCCCATAGCTGTTTCTGCAAGTTTTGTCTTAGGGTAAAACTTACAAAGACGTAAAATAAGCACAAATTAACTAATTTAAAGGGCCTTGATGAGGATGAGTATCAAACAGTACCCCTTATTTAGACTATTTTTGTCACTACACCTACCGAAACTTCGCGAAGTTTAACTTCCCGATAATTAACTTCCAGATATTTTGCAGTGTAGATGCAAACTTCGCGAAATTATACCCGCGAAACTTCACGCGAAAAATCCTGCTCATGGGGTAGGATTTTTCTCGGACACCGCGAAATGTCGCGCGACATTTGCAGTGTGGAACTTCGTGAAGTTTCGTGGGGTGTAGTATCCCATTCACCATTTCCGGTACGAAACGCGGGCTGCATGAAGGTTGGTAGTCGCTCTCTACAGTGTACATGTATGCACATTACATGCATTAAGAGTGTCTGAGTTTGGAAACTAATGTGTGTGATTTTCAGGGCAATTTGCAGGAAAGCAATTACCTTTGGTAAAACTGATAATGGGGACTGATCTCCCATGCACAAAAGAAACAGTACGGCAGCGAATTCCCTTTGTCGATGGCGAAAATATTGAACAAAGCCGTAGTTGCCTTCAAAGTTCAGATCTTCGTCGCAGAAGTATTGAACGATATTTTCTGCCATTAATGGCATCATAATTATACACACTTGCCAAGTTCATGCATGCAGTTTAGCTGGTTGCATAATCTTGTTTTCGCGCGCTCAAGACATCCAGACCGCACTGTGTACCTTCTACCGCACATGCGCATTATCAACCAAATTTTCGGGAAGTTTTATCTCCTAGTAAAGATCGGGAAGTTTCGGGCTAGTGAGGATGCACGTATGAATTTTCGAGAAGTTTTATGAAACTTCGCGAAATTTAACTTCGCGAAGTTTTGTAATGTAGACGCACCTTTAGTACCATTATTCTCACAATACACACATTTCTATTCTTAATCTTATGCCTGTTAGTTGCCCACGCTTTCTGCCCTAAATTTCGGCCTGTAACACTAGCGGGCAGATAACAATATGAGTATTAAAACTGAGTGCCCTGGACAGCAGTAAATTGAAAAATATTTAAGAAGGATTATAGGCGGTGATCAGGGAGGGGGTAAGGAGACGTTTCCCCGCCCCTCGATTGCTTTCCTTGATGTTTAAAGCTTAATACTGCTTTTCTATTTTGTTGGCACTTTTTTTTTTAGATTTTTGATTAGTGAACCTGTTCAAAAGGTAAATTTTATGGAAATAATTATCAAATTGTGTCAATGGGGGGAGGGGGTATTTCAAATATTTCCCACTTTTAACCACTTTCAACAACAACAACAACAACAACCATGAAATAATTCAGAACACCCTTTTTTCGAGCGAGAGTATAATTACTTCCCCTTCGGTGTTCTCCCCTCCCCACTCGTCATACAACATTGCCGCTACTGAGTAGGACACGGTTCAAACGCAGATACATATAACATGAGATTTGTACAATGATACACATTTAGTTGTTAGAATTGCACGAAAATGCGCCTAATTCTCTTACTGGGGTTACATATTTACACTGCTTTTTTAAATGCATTAACATTTTGAATAATCTGAATGTGTGATGGGAGGTGAGTCTACAGCTTTTCATTTGCACGAAAGGACGTATTGAAATATTCCAGATTGGTGTGTATGACGAGAGTGGAAGTGATATCATCCCATCATTATAACACAGCGGTATGCTCGTAAAGAGCATATACGCGTCATATGTACACACGGCTTAATGCTCAAGTTATAATTTCTTACTCTTTTTTCATTTCTAAAGGCCCTGTCACGCTATAGCGTTTAAAGCCAACGTGTGCCCAACGTGTTTGAAAATTCGTGTGAACGTTCGTGCACGTTGTCAGTCGTTGGTAACACGTTTGACATGCGTTTTATTCGTTAGCTGTTCATCCGAGGTCGTCCGGTTCGCTGAACGACGATTGCGTGATTTTTTTTATTTTGGACATTGTCAAAATTTGAGGTGCAGCAACCGAGCTTTAATCGTAACAGCGAATGGACATGTAAAGTTGAGTTATTTCGGGAGTTGAACTTCCCGCACGTTGTTGTCTAATCGCTTGAGACTTTGTTGGTAAATTCGGTTCAGACAAACGTTTACGCATAACCGCTCTCCCACACTCCATCGATCTTGCTAATACGTAGCTCCACGACTATCAACCCTCACATAGCGTCAGTTAACATAAAGGCACCTGAATACACAACGAAGGGACCTATTGTGCCCTGTGAGGATATTTTTAAATCTGCATACTTCGCCTTGATCAAAATAAGAAATCAATTTTGCATTCACTAACGTAAAGGTCTGAATTTCGCAATTATATGCAATTAGACAGATACTCCCGTTTCACACTTGTGTAGAAATCAAACAATCGATATAACTTAGCATACAATTCACATTTTGGAACTAAACAGCCCTCAACAAAGTACTGAAATAAGCGATATAATATAAGAAAAAAAATTAATCAGCAGATATGGTAGCATAATAATCCAGCCAAAATCTATCATCTCTGTTACATAATCACAAAATTGACAAGCGGATATACAGCTCGTGATGCAATACCATGTTGGGTATACGTAATAGCTCTCTATCGCTGATCTTGCCTCGACACTAAAAGCGTAGAAAGCGAAATAATAACAATCCATCATAAATCATTTATGCATACAATCTTGACAACTATTACTCCTCAAACAAACTCATGAGAACCTGTCATACAGACCAAAACGTCCATTATCAACATGCACACATTCCTCTCCACCTACTATTGAAATCAGCGCGCTCAAAGTAAAATCAAAGGGAGGCGAAACCAATATGAGCGAAAATTCAAAAGGCTAAAAATTCACACACAACCCCAGATTTCCGAGTCTGGACAATGTTTAGGGCGGCCCCCCCTGCCCCCTTGGCGGCCGCCTGCCTGAGATTGTGGTTTATTAGGAAAGATCAGCTATATTTTTTAACCCTTTTCACGAAACCTTCCGAAGATTGACCTTCCCACCCAGTACCTGGCATCTCTGAAAACTAATAATTCCACCAAGCTCAGATGATTTCAATACCTTATCAAAAGAAGTGGGGGTAACTCATCCCACAACGCTGAGATAAAAATGCAAATACATATACTTAATAAGCTTTCGATGAGACCCACCACAGAATAGTTCGGCCAGAATACAACTCAGTCGACGTACGCAAAAAGAAAGAACTTACCAACTTAACTCACAACTTTCGCAAATATACTC
>JZLH01S0629730.1:31767-42250 GCA_001188425.1 Eucidaris tribuloides | reverse complement strand
ACACACACACACACACACACACACACACACACACACACACACACACACACACACACACACACACACACACACACACACACACACACACACACACACACACACACACACAGCAATCATTAGCACACCGACAACACTCCAACCCTGTTTGCTAACAGTTGTTGAACGACAATGCGTTAAACACCAAATCAATAAGAGTCATACTTGCATCGCAAACAATACATGGTCCACACCTGTCAATCACGGCCTTTGCATTCGATGTATATCACATTTCAATGAGTAAGCAAGGTTCTATTGTACTACACAAGGCTATAATATATCAATACACGTTGTATTTGTTTTCAGAATATGATCCAGCGTAATTTGTACACAAATATACGCAGATCATATTCTGAAAACAAATACAACGGTATTGATATATTATAGCCTTGCTGTAGTACAATAGAACCTTGCTTACTCATTGAAATGTGATATACATCGAATACGAAAGCCGTGAGACAGTGTGGACCATGTATTGTTTGCGATGCAAGTATGACTCTTATTGATTTGGTGTTTACGCATTGTCGCTTCAACAACTGTTAGCAAACAGGGTTGGAGTGTTGTCGGTGTGCTAATGATTGAATGTGTTGTTGTGTGTTGTGTTTGTGTGTTGTGTGTGTGTGTGTGTGTGTTTGTGTGTGTGTGTGTGTTGTGTGGTGTGTGCGCGCGCGCGCGCGTGTGTGTGTGTGTGTGTAGGTGTGTGTGTGTTGTGTAACGTTTGTGTGTAATGTGTATTTTTATATGTATGTGTGTGCATTGTGTATAATGTGTTTCCATAAGGTATATGTATAAATATCCGTGTATTGTACGTGTATTTTTTGTTTGAGTGTATATTTCTATTCTTTCTCTTAGTAGTAGTGATAGTTGTAGTAGTAGTAGTAGTAGTAGAGTATAGTAGTAGTAGTAGTAGTAGTATAATAGTAGTAGTAGTAGTAGTAGCAAGTACCACTTACTGTTGTCGTTGATACATAGAATTTAGGTACAACATATACAAATGTAGCCTGCCAGAGAAATATAATGTGTAATTGTATAGAAAGGTTTAGCATATTACGGATGTACGTTGAAATGTTTCTTGGCTCTTGTCTGAACACACTCATGCATTTTCAGGATTGTGTAACTGAGTTACAACGAATTATCGGTAAAGTAAGTTCATAATAATAATCTCCAACATTCACTGAATTGTGCCACACACCACACACACACACCACACACACACACACACACACACACACACACACACACACACACACACACACACACACACACACACCAGACAAACAGACAAACAAACAAACAACACGCAGACACACAAGCACTCATATACTAAATCAAATGGACATACATGTGGACAATACACACAAACACAAATAGACGAAACCAATGCACACGCACGAGACGTCATACATACCATGCCATACAGTGGTCTCAAAATTATTGTGCAAGTGTAAACCGCCCTCTTGGCAATTAGAAAATATTTCTTGTGGCATGATGCTTACGTCAACGTAAAATGCATAGTCTTAGCTTTCAAATACCGTTAGTTTGTTTAATTTGCTTGTCTTTATCTTGAGATATGTTAATTTAAATAAGAAAGGGTAAAATCGCAATTGTGCCACTTTTACTGCAGTCTCCGAGTTAAAGTGACAAAATTGTGATTCCACTCTTGTTGTTGTTTACAACATATCTCGAGATTAAAACAAGCGAACAGAACAAATGACATTTGAAAGCTAAGTCTTTGCCCTTGACGATGATGTAAGCATTATGTCACCAGAGTATTTTCTAATGCCGAAGAGGGCGCGTTTTACTTACAGAATTTTTTGAGACATGCTGCAGCCACGTCTCAAAAAATTGTCAAGTGAAAAGCGCCATCTTTGACAGTTAGAAAATACTGCTGCTGACACATGTTTACGTCGACATCAAGGGCAAAGTCTTAGCTTTCAAATGCTGTTTGTTTTTTGTCAATTTGCTTTTATTGATCTCGAGATATCTTTTGTAAACAACAAAACGGGGAATCACAACTGTGTCACTCTTAGGGAAGAGGGCCGATGCCATATTGACTGTAGTAAAAGTGGCACATTTGTGATTTACCTTTTTGTTGTTAACTGAACATAACTCAGGATCAAAACAAGCAAACTGAACAGAACAAACGGCTATTAAAAGCTAAGACTATGCCTTGATGGTGATGCAAGCACAACGTCACAAAAATGGTTTTTCTCATTACCAAGAGGGCGCTTTTGACTTGCACAATTATTTTTGAGACACACTGTACATACAAACAAAATACATGTCTACATACACACATACACATACACAGACATTATACACCACACGTACACATAAACTAAAAGACCTAAAAATTTCTATGTAAAATGAAACGCACGTCTGTATACTTTTCGTGAAAATACGCTTAAACAATGAATATTGACCTGGTCTTCCACAGTAGAATGTTTGTGATCCACTTAAACTTTTTCTAAAGTAAATGTAACTTTGGAAAGAGTAATAGAAAGTCATCCTCTGCCTACTTAAGACTGAGTAAACTTCCCATATTCCTTGCTGTGAATCTCCTTCCTAAAACCTTTCACTTGTTCTTTCAAGCTGTTTCATCACTCTTCAACCTCCAACAGTGCCACATTTAACTACGATGCCTAGAGTGGAGTCTTCATTATTACACAGTCCAGTTATAGATTACACAATTTACAGGTCCAAAATATCGGGACTCATAGGGGAGCACGGAGGAGGGATTGGCCGTTAATTAAAAGCCATTCTTCTCTGCATTCTGCATCTCGGCCATGGGAGGACTTAACGGGGGGGGGAAGAGGGGTATGATGTGTGCTGTACACGGACCTTGGGTCGTTCTGCCGTTGAGTCATTATTGACATACTTAAAGAGCAGTGACATGATGGGGAGAAAATTAAAAAAAAAATGCTCGTTGAACCAAACTGGTTAAAGATATAACTAGTCTATAGTGAAGAATCTACATATATTCAGGTTGACCGCGATTTTACCATGCCCGTTCCTCCCATACGACTTTACTGCGGTGTAGATCCAGGTTATTTGTACCCGCAGTGGAGAATTCATGGTGATGTTCTTTCAACCGTATCTTGCCAGTAGCGAATAACTTTTCCAAACTTCTTGTCATTCTAGCGCGTGTTTATTTGTCCATTTAAGCACTACACTCCTAAAAAAGTAATGAGTGAAAATTATACGCACTCTTTGAGAATGAATATCAAAAATATGAATTTGGAGTAAAAGGTGTTTTTTCACTCATTTTGGATGGGACCTCAAGGTCATCACTCGAATATCTCCGAATTGAAACTTCAAATCTTTGAATTCGAAGCTTCACAATGTTGGTAACCGATGTTAGTATTCTTTGATGTAAGTTTCTTCTTGAAAATCCGTCATTCCATGTTCGAGATGTTTCACAGCTGACGCAAGCCGGTTTTCCCTAGTGGCCGACCGATGGAACAAAGGCAATGCAACGACGTTTCGACGTCCAGATTAGAGGCCATAAAACACACACGACTATACTACATTAAGGCACTGTAGACCTAATTTGCAAGGCCCACATCATTGAAATCAGAAAGAAATACCGTCCATGTGAGTTTAACAAACAAGTTATATGAAACATACTCGCCCAGAAGAGTATACCATGAGAGGAATTTTAGCCTTTTAATACTTTTCTATAAGTATCATCCAATTCCTATTAAAAATAGTCCTTCAGAAACACTTACCGCAAAAAATTAAAAAACTAAACTTCTGGAAGATAATAAATGTCATGATTAATTCACATATATCAATTAATAAACACTCCAGCGCATCCATCAAAATGATCATATCCTGAAGAAGGTCTGTGGTACGGACCCGCGAAAATTTAGGTACGTTCATAAATGTATGTGCTGTAAGCTGTTTTACATATGTGAGTTATAGCTATCACCAGCCACGGTATGAATTTCATTCTAATATATTAATGTATATAGTGTAATACGTTATTTTTAAATAATATGCTTTAATGGGACTAACTTGAGATTAGCATATCATGCTATTATTTAGCTCTCAATTCTGTAAAATTATACGTTGTAATTCGTTATTATATGTAAATATTGTATAACTGTCCATTGCAGGTTGATAATAAAATTCATCATTCATTGAAAATATGAGTGTGCACGGAGACCATTTTATGCTAATAAAGGTGCAATGGTTGTTCAATATCCGCCGTTGCCATCAGACGTAACAAGAAATGAAATTTGTATTTTTTTTTGATATAAGTGGCCGATGGTATGATTATAGAAAGAAGAGATCTGATTTCTCAATACATTTTACTTTACCTATAATGCTAACTCAGGCACAATATTGAGAAGAGTTTTGAACTGTTTTATAACCAACCTTGTAATGGACGCTTCTGCCTTTAAAAGTTCAATTCGGCTAGATATTAGGCCAAAACTGATGCTCGTAAACAGCCAATAGGATTTTTTTGCGCTCCCTGGTGTTTTTACGTGCTAAAAACGAATCTCTCTGGCTGCCTATACCGGATGGGCTGCTTGGCCCCATGTTTCGAGCTTAGAGTACAAAATCTAGCGCAGGCGTTTCAGCATTCACTCATTACACTTTAATGATTATTTTTTCACACTGACCTGAAATTTGTGATACGAGAGGTACGTGCCCATAGTCAGGCTAAAAGCGCAGTGCTCTTTTACAAATTTTGATAAATTGAACAACAGAAAGCAGTTACTGTCTTTGAAAGTAACGAAACACCAGCGTGTCTACTATAGATTTTGATTTGCGCTATAGCTTTTAGCAATTCGGCGCAATACCTCTTTTGTATATCGTACCGATTTGATGCCCACTATAGCACTAATTTGCTACCCTCCGTGATACTTATCTGTTGCAAGGATGACCCAAGCTGAATCAGTTGGATGGTAGTTCTCCCACAAGCATTAAATTAATATGAAAACTAGTGCAGTAATAAAGGTCGTTTACCAGGCATATCCATTCTAATGAACTGATTCCTGTGAACAGTATCTCGTTTTTCACATGATGCATCAGCTATGATCGAGAACATTCAAAGTCTTACTGGGGGGGGGGGGCAATTCTCGGTTCTTTGAAAGCATGTAACATGTATTTCGTACTGTCCTTCAAAGCTACTTAAAAGTCTTGTAAAGATTATTTTCCTAGTAAAACAATAACCAGCGATTTCTTTAAGACAACATTTCCAAAGTAATGTATATAAAATCAACTAATAGTTGTGATTTTATGAATACCTGCAGATGCGGATAAAATCTGAAAACAAATGTAGATAAGATATGGGAGAATTTAATTTAATTGCAGTAGGGAACGTTGTGTTTACATATTTCTCCGTAAGCCTTTAATTGCAAAATTTTCCGAAGACATTTTTGTAAGATGGTTTATTCTTATCTACCCCCCCCCCGAAGTTATCAAAACGCTATCTCTAAAATGAACGTCCTATTTATCATAACACTGTTGTCCATGGGGCCTTGTGAGGCAGGCGTAAAACAAAAGAAAACTCCAAAAAAAAAAAAAAAACAATAAAAAAAAAAAAAAAAAAAAAACTAAAAAATAAAAAAAAAAAAACAAAAAAAAACAAAAACGTAAGCGGTTTGGTTTGTCGAGCTAGTCGCTTAGCAATCTGCCAGTGCGACGCCTGACTGCTAAATGCACCGATCGACCCGTTATTAATGGAGAGAGAAGGGGTGATGAGAATGTAATTTCGTTTTTGTACCAGGGGCAGACTCCTCTGCTCGGGGGGGGGGGGCGGTTAAACGTGCACCCAGTGCACACTCCCCCCCTGATTACGCCCTTGTTGTGGTGCGTCGTGCATAACGTCCAACTAATTCTAGTAAACCCCACGCTTTCATCGACGAATATTGACACACTGCGCAATCTGTTTACCTTCTACAGCACTATACCTCTTAGTTTGTCACGTTCCACTAACTGAAATGCAATTTTTATCCCTCTTTCAACACTTCGATCATATTTTAGCAAAGACGCTGGATCATTGTCGACGATAATTGAGGAGCCTCGGAGGTACAAGTGTTGCTCTTGGCCATTCATTAACGGCGTTCGTGGTACACACTCTTATTTCTCCGAGGCCGAATTTAACTCGGATGGAGTCAAATGGGGCCTACTCTTCTATTCCGGCGTTAAAAGGCTGACTTGCGTTTCTGCAGTTACTTTGATAGAATTGGTTTGATTCCGGTTGACACGTCCAACCGTTCCGAGTCAAATTAATTCGGAATCCGAGTCACTTTAACGGAGAATAGAGTAGGACTCCCAGTTTACTCCATTGCCGAGTCAAATTTTACTCCGCGGAATGAGAGTTTAGTCGAGTGTTACAGATATAAGTTAATAAACGACAATAGTTGTAAACTTATGACCAAATCTACTCCTGTTTGATGGATATAGTCTAGAACCAGAAGGGCCAATGATCCATAATATCAGTAAAATATTTTGTACTGATTGGACGCTCAAATATGAAAATTGGCGCTGTACAGGATTAATACAGGTGCAATTAAAAGCATATTTCAGAGATTAAAGCCCGCGAGTTTTATATCATAAATATTCACTCGTTTCAAGGCTGTCAACCTAAGACGAGCAACGGACATCAATCGCTGGCAGCAGTAGGATAAGAACTTTAGCATTGACAGGAAATTGTTATATTATTGAATGTTATGGTATAGTTAGTTGGCATGAAATACTTATAATAAAGTATTTTGATGGCCCAGGTCGATGGGGGTTGCTCAAGCACACCCTCTCTCATATACACCATGCCCACCCCCCCCAATATGAATAACATTGTTTGAAAGGGTTTTACGATTAGAGTAAGAAGATTTGACTTTGAACACCAGGGGATTTTTTTTTTTTTAAAGCATACTTATGGCAAGCTTTTTTATTGAAGGTTTTCTGATATTTCACTTATGCATGCAAGATACTGCTGGAATGGCCTAAAAATATTCTTTATTTCCAAAAAAAAATAAAAACAGGAAAGGGGCCTGAATAACTGAACTTGTTCAAGTTACCCTTGTTCAAAGTCATTTCAAGCCTTAATGACACTTGTTGACTTAATGAAGTAAATTATGACCAAAGTTTGGTGAAAGATGAAAATGTGGATCACCTTTGAAACGCGGTTCTTTAGTTCTTGTACAACTTAAAATCATGTAGAAACACCCATTAAAGTAAAAGAATAACTTAACTTATTCATACACATGCAGACACACAGACATTGTTCTGACTGAAAACGAGTGTGATTTTGGCTCAACTTTTAGGAAAGAACAGCATTTCCCTAGGAGTGCGGCCTAGTAAAATTATTGCAAAAATAGAAATCATAATTGAAACAGAGTGGGCAGTAGTGAAAATTCAGATTCTTTCCCAAATTTCAGACCTGTTGGCTGAGCGTCAGCACATACCAAATAAAGAAAAAAAATTAAAGAATAATGGTATTTAGATGCCTTGGTGTTCTTCGGATGTTTATGTGTGTGTGTGTGTGTGTGGTGTGTGTGTGTGTGGTGTGTGTGTGTGTGTGTGTGTGTGTTGTGTGTGTGTGTGTGTGTGTTGTATGTGTGTTGTGTGTGTGTGTGTGTGTGTGGTGTGGTGTGTGCTGTGTGTGTGTGTTGTGTGTGTTGTGATGGTGTGTGTGTGTGTGTGTGTGTATGGTGTGTGTGTTGTGTGTGTGTGTCGCTGTGTAGTCTGTGTGTGTGTCTGTCTGTTGTGTCTGCTGTGTGTACTGTCTTCTGTATGTCTGTGTATAATCAAACAATATGAAAACAAAGTCTACAACAAAATAACGAGTTCAAAAATATATTAATGAAAGTTACGATACAACCCAGGTGAGCTGATAAAGGTATACAGGACAAAAATAATGTTTTAGAATTTATTAGAATTAGTTTAATAACTCATTTCCGAGCTCTAGTCTAGAGACACTTAATACCCAAGAACCAACAAATACACCGCATGGCAATAACTTTTATTTCATTCAGTATTTTTATCATACTTACTAGCAGTTGCGTTCTAATAAACACAATTATGAGGCAGGAATTAAGAACAGAATGGATTGACATAAATTATGTTAGCATATTTGAGATGTTAACACAGCGTTTGCTTGCAATTCACAATGTAAAATTCTATAAACAAGAATAATGCATTCTCCATATCTGAGTTGAAGGATTGAAGAGATGACCTGCATTATCATTCATGTACTAACATCTATGTGATGATCATGATGGTCCAAACCTTAGCATGTATCAAAATAATGCGCTCCAAATGCGCTGAAAATAGCTTCAGGCCTAGACTAAAAAAAAATTAAAAAAAAACAATAAGTATTTTTTCTGAATGACAAAAGCAAAATTTAAATAGAAATAGCAGGCTATAAAATATTTTTTGTCAGAAAATTAGGTTTAGGCATTGATGCAATCTGCTAAACAATGTACAGCAGTTCCATTTTTTGTAATCATTTCTACTTAAAATGACAAAAGTACAATTGATATTTTTTACTGGGCCATGACCAAGGTGACGATTATTAATTATCATAAGAGGAACTTTTTCCTGTCAATACAGCAGTTTGTTGGGTATTTGTCAATCAATTACAAGAATTGTTATGCTTCTTGCAATGGTGGATTGTCCCCAACTCCATCATTACTTTTACCTAATTTTCATGTTAGTGTTTTATTACAGCATGTCTCAAAAAAACTTGTGCATGTAAAAGAGCCTCTGTGGATAGTAGAATACTGTTGTAAATATGATGCTTAACATTAAGGTAAAAATGACAGATGGGGGTAGTCCTAACTTGGCTGAAACTTACTCTAGATCAAGTAAACTATGCAAGGATTCTCCTGTAGAAAAATCTTGTAGTGCAATTAAACGTTGACTCATTCTTTTATAAAAATAACTTATGTAATATTCTACTTGTGGTATTGTGTGGCTCCTATGCGATCTTATTTTTATTCTGGCGCCAGAGTGAAAATTAAACATTTCTAGTGTTAGTATAATTGACTCGATTCTCCTGTGAAGTAAACCACATTAAAGGAAATCCTTTCTAGCTGTGCCGAGATCCATTTCAAGCTAGGTTACAATTGTATATATTTCAACTAAATGATTTGGGTTCTTGAGCATTTCAAAGTGTTTCCAATCATGTCATAAATTTAATGTCAAGTGCTGTCTTAGCTTTCAAATGCTGTTTGTTCTGCTTTACATTTTGTTTGTTTTTTAATCTTGGATATGATACATACATATTGAAAGGGTGAAATCACAATTTTGCCACTCTTATTAGGAAGGGGGGTTCTGATGCTATCTATTGCTGTAGTAAAGTGACACAATTGTGATTTTACCCTATTTCATTTTCGGTATGGTAAAACATATCTCGAGATTAAAAAAAGTCAAATTGAATGGACAAATGGTGTTTAAAGCTAGGACTTGCCCTCCTCGGCATTGATGTCACATAGTATTTTCTAATTGCCAAGTAGGGTGCTTTTCACTGCGGGACATTTTTTTTTTGAGATGCACGTATATTCAATACTTCATTCTGATTAAACTGAATGGTGCATATTTAGTGCAAGGCAAGCAGTCAAATGGTTAGATGACACAGTGTTACATATCTCTGTCAAGAAACTATACTTCTTTGTGAATGTCATGAGGCAGCATAGTGGCTTTGGGTCTCTGCAGTCCATCGCGCATATTTTGCCATCTTTGTTCTTCAGGTCTGTCCTTTGGCACTGAAGAGGAGATGTGAGTGGTATAGAAGAAAGTGCACCAGGTGTGTCAAAGTATATCTATCATCCACCATCGATCAATCATCATTTACTAACATCTCATCATCCTCGGTTATCATCGCTTCATCTAAGCTAACACCACCACATCAATCTTTTTCAACCTGCCTTCGCTAATCACTTCTTTCTCTCCATCCTCTATATCTCCTTGTCCTCCTTATCGCTCTCTCTCATTCACAATCATCTTATCACAGGGATCATACTTTACACCTCACCTCCATCCTCCATCATCATTACATACATTCTGTCAGCTCCAATTCTACGACCATCACTTTTAGCATCATCACTATCTCATCCACATTATCATCATCATTATCTTCATCATCCTCTCATCATCACATACCATCACAATCATTCATCATCAGCAGCAGCAGCCAGAGCAGCGCATTATCATTCATTCATTTATCACATCGATTACCATCGTTCCTTGTCTCATCACTTATCATCATCTACTATCTTCACCATTTCTTACACTTCCTCCTAATCATCTTCTCCCTTCTTCCATTCTCTTCATCATTTTCTGCCCTTCTACGTGATGTTGAAAAGTAGATTTGTATTGAAAGTCTTTTTTTAAATGTTATTTATGACAAACAAACTTTTTTGGTGGTATTTTGATTGCCATTCTTCGGATTTCTGACTTTCTTACTTTGAGGGGGTCATTTTTTTTTCTTTTT
>JZLH01S0629729.1:29713-41718 GCA_001188425.1 Eucidaris tribuloides | reverse complement strand
ACAAATAGGGAGGGAGGGGGGGGGGGTAGAGAGAGAGAGAGAGGGAGGGGAGGGTATGAAGAGAAATATGATATCTTAAATACACAAAAGTACGTGAACACTCGTTAGTCAATTCCATGTCTTACGACGCGTTTCTACCTGTGTTAGAAGTTGAGAGATCGACCGTCTATTGACGAATATAGCGGACAGATCCAAGACATACAAAATGGGAGGGGGGGGTAGTGAGGGGAGGGGAGGGTACGAAGAGGAACATGGTATCTTAAATACAGAGGGGCGCTGGTGTGTATTCCCGGCGGAGGGGTCTTAACACTATGTTTTCTGAGAATTTGAAAGATGTTGACTTGTTTGATATTTGCACTTGACGGCATGACGGAGGTGGGGGAGGGGGTCTACGAGATATCACGCTGCTTTGGTGTAGTTTGGGGATAGTCAATGGTTTTTTGGGTGGGAAACAATCTGGGCCCTTCTGCCGGGAATATAATGCTGGTGCCCTTCGGCCGGACAACAAACGAAACAAGAATAAGATATAAATTACCTTATTCGATTTGTAATTACAGCTTCTGTTTTGTATTGATTATATTGTATGATTTATTTTGTGGCTTTATATGTTAATGTTCAATTGTTAATTTTGTTTGTTTATTGTTTTGTTTTGTTTTGTATTGTATTGTTTTGATGATAATCCTGAATGTAAGGATTTCGATATCAATAAAATTTGAATATGAATTTGAATTTTATCTTAAATACACAAAGTACGTGAATATACTCTTAGTATATTCCATTCCCTACGACATCAACCTGTTACAAGTTGAGAGATCGGCCGTAAATATACATGTATAGCGGACAGATCACAAGATATACAAGTGGGGGGGGGGGGTTTAGAGACAGGGAGGGGAGGGTATAAAGAGAAATTATGATATCTTAAATACACAAAGTACGTGAAGATTCGTTAGCAAATTCCATGTCGTTCGACATGGTCTACCTGTGTCAGAAGTTGAGAGATCGGCCGTCTATTGACGAATATATAGCGGACAGATCACAAGACATCCAAGTGGGGGGGGGGGGGTAGGAGTGGAAGGGAGGGTATAAATAGAAATGTGATATCTTAAATATGCAAAGTACTTGTCGACCCGTCAGTATATTTTCATGTCCCACAATATTGTTCACCTGTGTTAGAAGTTGACAGATCATAGTTTATTGGGAGGAGAAGGTATGAGGAGAAAATTATATCTTTAATACCCAGAGTACGTGAAAAAAAACCCATCGGTATAACTACATTTTAAGTACAGTTTATCAAAAGAGATCGACTAGCTGCTCACGAATAATTAGCAGAGAGGCCACAAAGCAAATTGTGTGTGTGTGTGGGGGGGGGGGGGGGGTATTTAAGTGCATAAAAATATAAAATGGTAAGGGTCAATACTGGAATTGAGAAATGTTATATGCTTTGCATAATATGCAAGAACAACTTCTCTACGCTTTTTCCCTCTCTTGGGAACCGAAGTGTAAGGTTTAGGAGGAATCCGGAAGATCTTGATGGAACCAGTGAAATTTTGCACACTGCCCTCGCGCGGTAGTTAATAGTCAGTACAATTATTCCTTTATGCTTGGGGGCATTAATCCAAATTCTAACAATCCTCAGACAAATTATAAAATAGCTTTAAGCATGTTAACGTTTATATGCTACATGCAACGATTTTGTTGAATATAATTACTGTAAAGTTTTAAATGTCATGGGAATTGTTACGCAGTTAGCCATTATTCACCATTGCCACCGATGCCTGCTACTACATATCGCAAGGACTACTTTTACTATTACTACAACACTCTCGTAACAAACAACAATTATCCAAGAATCGTGGTGAAATGGCGCAGTTATTGTAATGAAAATGGTTTTAAAGCATTCTTTGGAGTGGCTCGTATTGTTACTATTCTACTACTACAACAACAACAACTACTACTACTACTACTACTACTACTACTACTACTACTACTACTACTACTACTACTACTACTACTACTACTACTACTACTACTGCTACTACTACTACTACTACTACTACTACTACGACTACTACTACTACTACTACTTCTACTACTACTATTACTATTGATAAATTTATGTATGAATTTATTTATTCGTATATTTATCTATTTTGTATTATTTTTTAAATCATATTTTCTTTCTCTCAGCCTCTTTACCGGAGTTAACTGTTTTGCATGAGTGCCCCGGATCTGTACTTTTGAATAACAATATCACAATACTTTGCACCAAAAAATGAAATACATTAATGCATACAATACAAAGAATAAAATTTAAAATAAAATAATAGGAATCGCATGTTTAATTATGGGGACCTTGAATGAATAGATAGTAATTAAGTAACTTGATTAATTAATAAGTTTCAGGTCAGGTCAGTTTATTGTTTCTGCAACTTTTTTTCACAATATACAGAATGACAAAATTTGCTTTTTCAAGATATTATATATACAAAAATAAGTAAGTTAATAAATGCATGAATAAATAACGAAACAAATAAATAAATAAATAATAATAATGTATAAATGAATAAATCTATAATATATGAATACATGAATGAATAACTAAACAAATAAATAAATGAATGAATGAATAAATAAATGAATAAATAAATAAATAAATAAATTAATTAATTAATCAATTAAATAATTAGTTAATTAATTAATTAATTAATAAATAGATAAATAAATAAATAAATGAATAATAAACCCATAGTCATACAACCTTTGCATCCAGCCAGTCAAACAAATTAAAGTAGGACAAAATCATTGTAATTCATCATTTTCCGTCAGGCTAATTGAGAGTGATTTAATGAATATTGACTGAAATCTACACACCTGTGGCTACTACAAATTCCAATACGCCGAGTTGCATTCCTCTCGTCTGCCAACGAGCACGTTAGACCTAGCCGCGGCACACCTTGCCCAGTTTGTAATCAAATTAATACTTCCTCTCCAGCGCAAAGTGCACGAGTTTTGGACCTGTCTAGCTCGCTCGGTAAATATTGTGCCTCGATCTAAATCGGGCGACTCGCCTCCATGCACCCGGCTTCTGTGGTCCGTGGCCGGCCGCATTCCCGGGATGGATCGCGAAATGAGAAATTAGCCATTTCCCGCCATTTTCGAGTGTCAAAAATTTCCTTGAACTTTCGAAGTCACTTCAAGAAAATTCTGCCTGCCAGTATGCCACTGGCCTGCGCGCAACCCGTAGCCTGTAGCATAGCAAAGCAGCGCCAAAGTACATTATATTTGACCCGAGTTAATAATTACTTAACCCGTTGGAGACGATTTGATTTCACTATTGCACGCATTTTCCGCGGACCCCAGTGTGGGTTGGCCCGTGCTTAGTCTCCGGCGGGTTAATACCCCCACCCCACCCCCCGAACATAATTCTTTTCTTTTTTCTTCTTCTTTTTTTTTTGAATTTGTATGCAGTATAGGTCGTGCTGCCTTCAAGGGTATGCTCCTTTGTCGGGATGTCAGTTCAGGACCTTCATTCTGAACAGATATTGTTTGTATACGGGTTATTTCTATTGTGTATGATTCAAAATTATAATGTAACGCCGAGTGTTCGTTGTATAGTTCTGCAGACACACCTAAACTTACACGGTCTTTACAAGCACCCTCTCTTTTCTTTTTTCTTTGTCATTATCGTTTCGGTCCGTTCTCCCACTTTGATTCCACTTTTCTAAATTTACCATTTCAGGGACCTACAGTTTAACAAGTTCTCTTTTATGTAGGTTCCTACATTTCTCTTGATTTATCAAAATGTCATAATGTAAAGCTGCTTATAACTGACCTCTAAGTTGTCGTTGTTTTTTATTTGTATTTTCCTTTAATGTACTTATACAATTTATGATTGTACCACACTGTATTGTTTGTTATATTTATTTTGAGAAATGTGAATAAATCAATCAATCAATCAAAGTTACTGTATGCGGAGAACTTTTCCAGTGAAGCTGTTAGTTTCCTACTTCCAAAAAAGAAAATTAAAGAAAACCACATTATTTAAACAAAATTTTGCATGACATGATATTTGAGACAATCAATTATTGAATACAAAGTAAATAGTAAAGAACGTGAACTTTTTTTCAAAAAAAGATACAAATTCCCAAAGAGTGTGCTAATAATTGGAAAGGACAATCGCACAATTCGGCAAAACCTTTTCTTTTTCTTATAGTATGGGAAAGCATCGATAACTTGAGAGCTAACAAATAAACGTTTACAATTTTATCATCACTTGACAGCATTCAAAAAGAGGGAGAAGATATGTGACGGTGAAAATGTCACGTAACATTGAGTTGGCCGATCACTTTTGCGGTTTAACTCTCAAATACTTAATGTTACTTACATGAAGTTATTAATAATAATTTCGATAAAATGTTAGTTATGGACATTTTACTTCAAATAAATTGTACTCATTATAATTTGATCTGCAATACTCCACAGCCTGTAAAACGTGTGTTTAGAAATTAATAGCTATAACCTTGCTGCAAGGTTATAGAAAACCTATGTCGAGTAATTTGATACACGATATTTAGGCTCTGAACAACTTTACAAAGTGATGGCAAGAATGTATTCAAAACAGCGTTTACTCGCTAAACACGTTTTACAGTCTACAGGTGTACTGCTATCGTTCCTGTTGTGCAACGCCGCCGCGTCTTTACAAATCACAAGCAAAATTTTAATATAGGCCTTATTGATAGGATTATATATAACCATACCTATATGGCCTGCATCTTTAGAAGGTCGTTATCCTCCTAATCAACGCCTCTCTTCTCCCTCCTTGCCAAAACAGGTAACTCGATCTAGCGTGGATGTATGGCATTGGTATCACCTTGCAACCAATTGGTATTTATCATAACTCCCTATAAATAGATTACCGCTAAGTCACGCCGGGGTGAATTTCCTCCACCGTTTTGATTTCGTTTGATATTCTAGTCTGTTGGTTTTACCATAAAGGTATTGGCTAACATTTACCACAGTTAAAAAAATCTGAGCCGCATGATTCCCCATGCTACCAGCGTTTTTGATGAGGTCTAAAAATGAAGCCCTGAAAAAATTGTATTTCAAAATGATTATTTAGTGCTTTAAAAAAGTGAAAATCGTAAGTTGACCAGATTCACTTGCTCATTTCCTTCCATAGACTTACTGTTTGTACACCTAGGTTAATAAAACTCGCCCCGAGTTTTATTGTTTATTCATGTATAACTTGCCATTGGCAGTGTAACTTTCCAAACTTTTGTATTCTAGGGTGTTTATTTGTCCATTTGAACACTACTATATAGCTCAGACATCAAAGTTTGACAATTTTTTAAATTGAAGCTCCACAATGTTAGCCTATTACTTTAAAGAGAATACACAGTACTGGTTGATGATGGAAAATCTTTCATCAAAATTTCACATTTCATTGGTTTCCAGGTGAGAGTATGTTACATTTGCATTATAATGTGGGACTAATTCACTTCATATGCAATAAAAAGTTGAGAGATTGGCAGTTTGAACACCAGACTGAGTACCCTCAGATGCTGCATTGCGTATGTCAACAATTAACATAGTCCCACATATTGATTTCTGTGTTAGTACTTTGTCAGCAGTGGGGATTTGTGTAGCAGATTTGTCAAAAACGAAGTGTTCTGTTGTTTTCAACTACTCTCTCCTGTACTATAGTGACATTTTCAGAATACCATCTGTTCACAGAAGGTTTGAATTAAAGCAGCTGACGTCAAAATGATGTTGTTCTGCAAGTACTCAATCTTATCTTTAAAGACACAATTTAATATTGTGGAGTTTCAGATTAAGAATTGTTAAACTATGATATCTGAGCTACATAGCAGTACTTAAATGGACAAGTAAACCCACTAGAATACAAAACTTTGGAAAGTTATGCTCCCACTGGCAAGATTATAGAGAAACATCGCAATGGACTTATGCATGAGGTGGTATGGGTATGACACGACCTGGTATTTATAGATTTTTACTCTTTTAAAATATCAAATGATCTTTATGAAATATATATATTTTTTCCAGGGCGTCATTTTTAAAGCCTTTGTGAGAGACGTATAGCATGAAGCCTCCCCCTTTTTTAATCAGAAACATTGTTAAATTTTGCCGTCAAGAAAACTTTGGTTGGAAAGTTTCTTTCATTCAGTTTTATTTCATTTAATATTCAACATCGCAAATTTAATACACAGTGTTAAAGGTTATTGAATATTTATTTCTTAGTTTGAAGAATGCACAGTTTAAAGACATTGGCAAACATTGTGGAAGCCTACATTGAACAATTTTCAAACATTGATAGGCATATCTGACCTACGTGTTTTTGTTTGAATGAACAAATAAACTCGATAGAACACAGAACTTTTGAAAGGTATGCTATCACTTTCTCGTTTTGAAGTTGCAATACAAAGTCGCATTTTATAAAAGATGGATTCCAGAATGATAAAAACGGTCCTTCAGTCTCATACTTATTTCATACACACGTCAATACCAGTGTTATACCCTTTCTCTTTTTTATGATAACATTGCATGCCACTCCCCCTTTTCCCGCAAGCAAGTACACGTAGCGAAATCTGTCTCAACAGTTTATAAACGGGGGTATCATTATCTCTAGCTTATTACTTTTTTTCCTCCGATGACAGTCTGTGAGTGTCTATACATGTACCTATGAATGATAACAAATAGGGTAAACTAATTTTCTTGTTTTAAGTTATTCTGTATTTAGGTTAATTCAGTTATATCTTTAAATATATATTTTTAAAAAATATATGCAATTAGTACGAAACAAAAGTTTGATGCCAGCTAAGTTAAATTTCGTCGTTACTTTACTTTATATGAACATTGTATTCTCCTAGTCCGTCCTACAGAACAAAAATATGTCTGGGATAATTTGCTTATTTCAGTCTCAGTTGTTGGTCAAAAAACTTGACGTTAAGTTTCGATCTGCGGGCTGTAAGCCAAGATGATCAGTGTCGGACTAAACAGGATAGACGAATTTCACCTCTTTATTACCGGAATCAACTTAATTATCATTATTTAGGGCACCATAACAACTCATAATTCGAGATGGGTGACTTATTTCTAAGTCAGTGATGTACCTGTAACCGGTTATGCACGGAGGCCAACAATATGAATACAGAATTGTATGAAGATATTTCATAATTAATCTTGTAAGTCGAAGATATCATTATATATCTAAAAAAATATTTACATCGTACCCTTTTGATACACTACATGTAAATTGCTTTTATAAAAGGCAGTAATACACTGACAACTGTCCGCAGTTGAATGAAAATGACAATAATGAAAGTAGTCCTTAAAAAACAAGTATATTGTTTAAAGTCTCTGTCTTGAAAAGTTTTATTTTTCAACAGATTGTTCTGAACTGCAATTTTTGAGAACGTCACTTTTACACTTTTACAGAGACAGTAGTAGCATGGAGATCATGTAGGTCAAATTTTTGTTTTTTATTTTTTCAAATGGACACATTGTTGAACGATAACTTTAAACCAATGTTGAGGGTCTACATACAGGACATATACAATGAAAACAAATCGCTACACCAGACTTATGAACTTCTTGCAAATCTTATGACTTCAATCTATGCGGAGGGAAGTAGTTGGTCTATCTAAGTGTGAGTGGAAGGATATCACCTAATAGCTAAAGGGAAACAACCCGGCACGTACCTGACGTATTTGGGCATATTGCGCCCTCTATATAACGGATGTACATGGTGGTGCTACGGTCACTTATATAGAATTAACTCAATTCGTTGATTTGTTTTCGTATAGTATATGACATTTTGCAATAGCATTTCAAATTAAACTAATGTGACGGTCAATCAATTGGTTTATACTTTCTATGCGAAAGGGTATCATATTATCTTTCTTAGTGTTTTACTAGAAGCGAAAATAGGACTTCAAAGATGAAGCACTTCACTTGAATCTTTATTCGATTTCGATGTGTCAAATAATATTTATTGGATTTTAGCTTTACTCCACTCTCAATCAACAGGGTTCCCAGCCCACCAGGGAAATCAGGGAAAATTATTTTATTTTTTTTCCAGTTAGAGAAAAGTCAGGGAATTTGATAAAAATGCCTCAAATTAGGGAAAAGTCAGGGAATTTTGATTGGCCCCAAAATCGAAAGTAGTCAGTCAGACTCTGTTAGTGTTTTATACTGCAAATAGTTCACTGCAACAACATAGAAAACATGTGAAACTGGAAATGAGTTGAAATAATTATCATGGCATTTGCCATTTTGAAGCTTCATCAGGGAAAAATCAGGGAATTTTGTTTTCTTGAAATGCTGGGAACCCTGATCAACTATATTTTTACAATTCTGCATATTTTTTCAACCAACTTCGACCACATGCTATCGCATCTTGCCGATTGTTTAAAATGTTGTGTCTGTGTGATTCGGATTCCCCGCAGCTTCTCCCCTCGTTTATGGACAATTTCCAGAAAACACGAAACTTTTCCTGTCTGGAGTAACGATTCAAACCAGGGAGGGGGGGGGGTTGAGGAGAAGGAGGGGGGGGGGGCATCAAATTTATGACAGGAGGGCAGTTGATTCTATTTTGTGAAGTGCTGTGACATAAACCGGCCGACATAGATGTCTAACTGTAATAACATTAGATCTTGTTACTCATACATAAGTTGCGCAGAGATAAGGCAGGGTAATAAAATTGTCTGCTATGCGTCGAGTCCAAACATATGTATGCATTCATTCGATAAAAGTTTTTAGACCCGTATCTGATTTATGTTAAAGGGAAATGGCCACAATGAAACTAGGTCTCAATTTAGGACACATGCAATGCTCCCATAATCAAGTATTCTGTTTAAGGTTTCTGCTCTGACAATTTCATACATTTCGTCTTAGCAAAATGTTGTGATGGTGAAATTAACCTACAAATTTTGGAATGTTGTGCTGCCACTGGCATGGTATCCAGATTTACTACTCGGGCCGAGTACAACTTAGTTAGATCTGTAACAACAGTAGTCTATGTGAGGATATAGACAAGACCAGGGGCCTGTTTCATAAAGCTGTTCGTAAGTTACGAACAACTTTACGAACGACTGGTGATACTTTCTTGGGTGCTAATCAGTTTCTCATACATTTACATGTAGCACAAGAAGGTATCACAAGTCGTGCGTAAAGTCGTTCGTAACTTACGAAAAGCTTTATGAAACACTGGGGGTCAAACTGGGTACTGTAGATTTTCACTCTTTTACGGCACAAAACGATCACGATGAAGTACATTGTTTAGGGCTTCATGTATGGACATTACCAAACAAACTTGGAGAATGGATGACAATGTAACTCAGATATTTCAAACTGTAGTCATTGTTTAATCATTATCAAAATTCGCTTCGGTCGGGATTTTTTGGTTTTTTGGCGCGTATTTCTGACTCCCCTGGCCTTTACAAAGAAGTTTAAACATGTCTATAACCACCCTTCCCCCGGGCCCCCGTGGGCTGTACACCGATTGCTCTGGTGCCCTGGGTCGGTTAGGTTGACTAACACACCCAGTATAATCACACATACTCAGCAATTTACCGCAACATCGCTAAACTAACTACTATAATTTAATCAATCCATTAGTTAATTACGTAATCAGCAAATTAAATTATCAATTCGTAATACTGCACTAGCCACCAAATATCTACGAAAATCACTTTTATCAAAGCAAATCAAATGATCAATTGCGTATACTCGATCGATTAATATATATAACTGACTCGAGGTGTTCACGTATCCCGTTAAATTCTTGTGTTTGAACCAAAGTTAATGGAAAAATCTGTATTTTATTTCATTCATGTGATTGTACTTTGAATTAAAGCCTTAATGTTACAATTTCTAATGTGATGACATACTTTTTTTAGCCAGAAAATGTGCATTAAATTGTAAGACAATAATATAGCATTTTACGGTTTGTAACAGTTCGACTTAAAGGCAAGGTTCACCCTGACATCAAGTTGGTTTTAATAAAAGCAGAACAATGAGAGAAACATATTAATGAAAGCTTGGCGAAAATCTACCAAAGAATATTAAGTTTCAAAGTTTTAAATTTGTGACGTCACATGCGAGCAGCTCCCCATATGTCATGTGACATAAAATCCATAAAAGTGCCGTTTTCTCAGAAATTTGAAAATGATTTTACCTGTGCATTTGATATATTATCAGAAACATTATTCCACACATGCAACTATGAAAAAACTATATTCAATTATCATGAACTATAAAAAAAATTGCATTTTATGGAATTTATATTATATGACATATGGGGAGCTGCTCGCATGTGACGTCACAAATTTAAAATTTTGAAACTTCATAACTCTGTTATTCGTTGGTGGATTTTCGCCAAACTTTCATTAATATGTTTCTCTCATTGTTCTGCTTTGATTGAAATCAACTTGATGTCAGGGTGAACCTTGCCTTTAAGTATTATCCGGTCTCAATCCCACGCATCTCCCTGGTATGATCATCATTTCATAGTTAAGCACTTACTATCAAAATTTGCTGATACAGGCCCCATGTGAAAATTAATTACGAGTATGTTATTTTATCGCGGTCTTCACCACACTCGTACAAATAATACTCGTAACATCTAAAAAGAAGTTGTTTTTAATGTCAAATTTGCATCAGTTTTCTGGACGCTGTCTTGCTTTTGCCCCTGTTGCCTCCTGCCCGATCTATCACCCAACAAATTCTTGCACCCACTCCAATATCATTCTAATTGGCGGTTTCATATCGTTCGAAGGCGCTTGCAGATTACGTCACATTTTTTGACATGATTTCGTCGTCTGACTCAAACATGTCAGCGCGCCAATAATTGTATTATATTGAACGCGAACAGGCGATTGGGCCATGCAGACAACCTCGCTTAGGTGTGGCGGCAATGCAACTCGGCTTATGCGTGGATAACACTTGTGGATCTCAATATGATCATGGGGCGCACGAGTTTGACGCGCGCCTGTCCGATGGCGTCACGGCAATTGCTTGCGACGTCGATCGGGTCTATCTCATTTTGCTGGGGAAAAGGGTATTCCAACTTCCGACAGGCAAAACCAACAGATTTAGAAGTATAGTTGGGGATTTGCACGCCAGAAAACGTCAAAAAATGAATGGAATCATCTCAAACCGTTCACAATGTGAAGATGAGTATAAATAAACACCTGTCATAGAATCTTTGGGTAGAATAACTATAGTTTGGGTGAAAATCTGGACCGTTAAACCTCAAATTTTGCAAGTGACGGACACGTTCCGTTAGTTCCAAAATTGTTTGATCAGCCGTTAGCCGAAGGTCGCGAGGAGTTTAGCCGTTTAACTAATCAATGTGCTCCGCTGGTCATGCGAACCGCGATCCGCAATTTAAACTCGCAGAAAGAACAATATTCCGGTAGCATATCGTTATTAGTTTTTCTCATAAGACAACAAATTCGTGACGTATGGATCTCAAACTTTCAACACACCATTTGTATGTACTGACCTACCGTTTGGTATTGATAATGAAGGGAAGTGATGGACTTGCAAATCCTGGAATCAATCTTTAAGCGTACACCTAACCATATTGTGATAGCCATTATCGACCTATTCTGCTATTATAGGCTTTTTATATTTATTTGAAGGTTGTCGTCACCGAGTTTACCGAGACGCTTCGAAGATCCGAACTTCGCGACAAAAAAAAAAACATAAACAAAATTGCAGCAATCTTTGAAAGTATAGCGGGATTGGAGAAGTCCTTACTTTGGTGTTAACTCCTCTATAATCAAGAAAAATGCTCAAGGTCTTAGCAGTCAAAATTTGTATTGATTTGTAAACGTGTATTACTTTTTAAACATTTGCCACCAGAACTCGTTATGGCAGGCAAATTTGTTGTGCGCCTTTGTATGGGATCAATTTCGACCAAGGCACCAGCTTCATTCAATTATGTCTAAATGAACGCTTGTTTCTCCACAAGTAAACATAAA
>JZLH01S0629729.1:0-11349 GCA_001188425.1 Eucidaris tribuloides | reverse complement strand
TTAGCAGACTTATTTTTTCGAAGTGCTTCTTTCATCTCCTTCTTTTCCTCCCACCATCTTCATCATCTCTATCATTATCATCATCATCATTATCATCATTCATCAACGATACATCATCATATCATTTTCATCATCATCTTCATCAACAACATCGCAACAACAAAAACATCATCATTATCATCATTCCTTTCCCCATCCTTCTTGTCTTGTTCTGCTTGTTCTTACAAATGTTCTTGTTGTTTTTCTTCCTCTTCTCCTCCTTTCCCTTTCCTCCTCCTCCTCCTCCTCCTCCTCCTCCTTCTTCTTCTTCTTCTTCTTCTTCTTCTTCTTCTTCTTCTTCTTCTTCTTCTTTCTTCTTCTTCTTCTTCTTCTTCTTCTTCTTCTTCTTCTTCTTCTTTTTTTCTCTTCTTCTTCTTCTTCTTCTTCTTCTTCTTCTTCTTCTGATTGTTAAAGTTGTCATTATTTGCTTTGAAATGTTATGTACTATTGCAAATATGACGTTTAATAAAGTTTTACTTTAAAAAGTAAAAAGTCTTATTCTTTTTTCTTCTCATTCTCCTCCTCCTCCTTCTTTTATCTTCTTTCTTTTTTTGTTCTTGTTCTTGTTCTTGTTCTTTTTTCTTCTTCTTTTCTTTCTTCTTTCTCCCCCTCCTCCTCCCCTTCTTCTTCTAATCTTTTCTCTCCTCCTCTCTGTTGCTCAAAACTAAACTCAAATGCGATTCCACAATCATCGTGTATCGGTAAAATTGCCTGCGCCACCAAGCGAGAGCACGCCTTTCATTCGATGACGGCCACCCGCACCAGGCCGGGGGCATATGTCTCAAATAACGGTGAAATTCTGTCGGGGAAATATACATTTTCCCTTCCATGGATTTTTGATTTGAATTGGATGCCTCGGGGCACCATCGCGATGTGCGTGTGACCTCTCAGGAAACTATCACTTATCTCTTCGAATAGATGATAGATCAGGGATCATTTGAAGAATAGTCTGTCTCGTGAAATAATAATGTCGTTCATAAAACATTATTGACGTGCGCTAGTATACGATAAGACAGA
Organism: Eucidaris tribuloides; assembly: GCA_001188425.1. Classification (NCBI taxonomy): domain Eukaryota; kingdom Metazoa; phylum Echinodermata; class Echinoidea; order Cidaroida; family Cidaridae; genus Eucidaris; species Eucidaris tribuloides. The sequence continues at coordinate 10,293 of JZLH01S0629729.1, read as the reverse complement.
TCGGTAAATATTCACTCAAAGATCACAAAACGATCGCAACTGTTTTTTACCCAACGAAGCCTTGCAAAACGTTTCGTATGGTAGGGTCTATACTCCGACAACCTTACGAACATATTTTGTGCGTCGCTGGAATTTGAAATATTTATGAATATAGACATGACTTTATTCCATTATGCATATGCAAGTGACGTTGTCATGCGTGTTACACGTCACGATGAGGTAGTGTTACGTCACTGCTCTATGTACCCAACACGCTTTGCAAACGGTCGAGCTGAATTGTAGTTTTGCCTCGCTTCATCCTTTGTGATGAAATTGTATTGTAAGGCTCAATGCTTGAAACAAACATAAGAGTGAAATTTGACTCTTTAAAGATTGAGTTTGGGATTTGCAAGTCCATAATTTCCCTTCACTATCAATACCAAACGGTAGTTTAGTACTTACAAATGGTGTGTTGATTGAGATCCATACGTCATGAAGTTGTTGTTTTATGAGAAAAACTAATAACGATATGTTACCAGAATATCGTTTTTTCCGCGAGGTTAAATTTTGCTCAAGTTGCGAATTGCGGTTATGTCTACGTTCGCATGACCAGCGGAGCACACTGATTGGTTCAACGGCTAAACTCCGCGCGACCTTCGGTAAGCGGCTGATCGGACAATTTGGGAACGGCCCGTGCACGGTAACGTCACTGTGTAAATTTTGAAGTTTAAATGTCCAGATTATCACCAAAACTACGTACACCATCCACAGGTTCTCTGACAGGTGTTTATTTACACTAATCTTCACATTGTGAACGATTAGAGCTGATTTCATTCATTTTGCCGTTTTCTGACAGGCAAATCCCGTACTCTGTCTTTAAGGAATACACTCAAAATTAAACTCTAAGTTTGAGTTAATTTTTCATGCATACTGTTACTTAAGTAAAAGCTCATTTGCAATTCCGATGTGAACTTGTATATTCACTCAACAGAAAGAAGAGATTTTCCATAAATTTATACGAGAGTTCGTTCACCCTAAATTCACTCCCGAAAGAGTGAGCTACTTACTTTAGTTTACTTTAAACTAAAGAAACCAAAACAACGAAGAGAATAATAATGAACAAAAATATATACGTATTAATACATTTACCTTGAAATATCCATGGCTCATTTAATCCATAATTTGTGAAATCAAACAACAAAAGACAATAAAAACAACTAATAATCACGGGCGCGGAAAGAATGATACATGTCGTTAACAAACCGTAAACTGTCACGCCTCTAAAAATTAACTTGCCGAACCACGTCACACCACAACAGTATTCTGTATTAAAAAAAAAAACCGAGATAAACTAAATGCTCGTACAACATTAAAACCACTGGCTAACATTTTCCATAGTTAAAAAAAAATCTGAGCTACATGATTCCCCATGCTGAGTGTCTTTGATAAGGTCTAAAAATGAAGCTCTGAAAAAAAAAATGCACTTTAAAACGATCATTAAGTGCTTGAAAAAGTGAAAATCATTGAGAGACCATTCCAGGTTTCCCCCATAGACTGCAGTGTTGCAGAATTTCCTATCGGCCGAAAATAATTAATGTGCCAATTTGTATCTGCACATATTGCACTCGTGACAGCATAACTGTCCAAACGTTTGTGTTCTATAATAGGGTGTTCATTTGTCCATTCAAACACTTTCAGATATGTCAGATAGCAAAGTTCGACAATTTTTTTTTTAAACGGGTCTTCCACAGTGTTATATAGCATCTTTAAACCTTACCGTGCTTTATTAACCTATATGTTAACTTACCTGCTTACAGCGTCTTATACCACCTGCAATTCTTGGTGCATTTATAGGAACTAGTCATGTCATGTTCTGATACACTTAAAGCCACAAGCTAACAATGACCATTAAAAAAATGTAAGCTGCATAATCCTCCGTGTTCTGAGTGTCTTTGATAAGGTCTTAAAATGAAGCCCTGAAAACAAATTGTATTTCAAAATGATGATTAAGTGCTTCAAAAAAGTGAAAATCTACAAGCACTCAAGTTGACCGAATTTACCTGCCCATTTCCTCCAATAGACTTACTGTGTGTAGAGCTAAGCTATTTCATCCTCCACCAAGGTGGAAATTGTTTATTCATGCATATTTTGCCAGCGACAGCATAACTTTCCAAACCCTTTTATTGTAGGATGTGTCCATTAAAACACTACTATGTAGCTTAGATATAAAAGTTTGATTTTTTTTTTTATTGAAGCTCCACAATGTTAGTCTATTACTTTAATCATCACTATTGCATCTTATTATCATGGCTGGGACTTATTTCTAATTGTGTCCAGTGTAATGCAAAAGTTATAGTGTTAAACGCAGGGCATCTGTTTTGAACGCCTGAAATTAACATAGTAGAAGAAAATACCATCTAAGAACCTTTAGCAAAGTGTAGGAGCAAGAAACACAGCTTAATTTAATGACCATTAGACTTTAATTTGAATTATTGTCTCCTGGAGACAAAAATTTCTGACTAGAACATACACTAAATAGCAGTTCTTTTTTGCCCAGTTTTCAAATTCAAGATAATTATTGATCTTAAGATTTCACAGACATGTCCTTCATAAATAGCCTTAGGGTATTTGCTGTGCTGCAGGATGGGTGCAAATGTGATTCCCTGCCTTTAAAGTTTCGCCAATGTGAGATAATACATGATTATTACGAGGATTAAGAAATTGTCAGGATCACAGTCGGGCAATTGGATTAATGATTTGAGTGGAAAAAAAAAATTCAAATTAGTCTGACAATGGGATGGGCGTTTCTTCATAATTGAGTTAGTAGAATTATCGTATTGTCTGATTCGCAATACAAGGATAAACATAGACAACCCTCTTACATGCACGTATACAAACCCATGGGTCGCGAGTATAGTCTCGGAGGCTAACTCTATGACGACACACCCATTTCCGGTCTGCGTGTCAAAGGTCAGGTGGATGACGTCACCATTCAGGAAATGTTGTCTGTGATGTTCATTTGTTTCATGTACATGTATGTCCTCCTTTTCTACCTGGAAAAGGGTTTATAATATGTGAGGTCTGGTCCGCTTTGAATATTTGAGGTTTCAAGGGAATCATTTGTTTTGGACATCCTCATCTCAAACACTGCAATGCTTGCGGTGTTAGATTTAGCACCCAAGGGTGATGCCCCAATCTAGATACCAGACAAAGTGCTAAAAGTCAACTCCCCGTAGTGTTATTTTACTCACAAACAATAACGTTTAAATTCACCATGAGTACTGAAACTGAACACCGTCTCAGTTATGTGTTCTATTCAAATACGCGAGTGTCGAATTTAACACAGGTCGTTTAGAAGGTATAGAGAGTGGTATTTTAAGTTGGTTCTAAATTTATATTAACAATTTGGATCCTTTTACGTGTTTGGCCTTTTAAGCCATTCGATTTATAAATCAGTTTTGTCTTAGCTAGCGGAGTTACAAAGGCGACTTCATAGCTTTTATTTTGTTGGAAAATGTTATGTGGAAATAGCATCCTGTTGTGCAAACAACTTACGAAAAGTTTTCGGCAAACACTTCGTATATCGTATTACTAAATAGTTGTTAAAAGTTAAAGGCAAGGTTCACCCTGACGTTAAGTTGGTTTTAATAAAAGCAGAATAATGAGAGAAACATATTGGTGAAAGTTTGGCAAAAATCCGCCAAAGAATAACCGAGTTATGAGGGTTTAAAGTTTTAATTTTGTGATGTCACATGTGAGCAGATCCCAACATGTCATGTAATATAAATTCCATAAATTGTCATTTTTTAATGGTTCATAATAAATGAATGGATTTTTTTTCACAGAAGCCTATATGAAATAACGTTTGTGATAATATATTGAATGCTCAGGCACTTTTATGGAATTTATATTACATGACATATAGAGAACTGCTCGCAGGTGACGTCACAAAATTTAAACTTTGAACCTTCATAACTCTGTTACTCTTTGGAGGATTTTCGCCAAACTTTCACTAATATGTTTCTCTCAGCATTCTGCTTTTTTACTAAAACAAACTTGACGTCAGGGCGAACCTTGCCTTTAACACTTATAGTGCAGTGCGTCTTGATCTAAACAGTTCCCTTAAAAGGGTTATACAGCCAGACAACTTTTCTATATGATAATTTGACTTTAATTCGATGATTCCTCCCATGATAATTGCACTTTAACACGATGGTTACGTGCCTACTTGACTGTTTGTAATGCTAACGCTATCCCAAACTTGTTTGGTGTCGGCGACTGTCTCGGAATCGACGTGTCAACAGTGCATTCCCGATTCTCATCTGAAAATCCCACATGAACTCGTTTTGCAGACAAAACATCCATTTTGAAAGATTCATGAATGATTTCATGAGCAATACCACTCTTTCCTTTTCCCTTACCAAACTCTGTCGGTAAGATTTAAGGTAAAAGGTTACATTGGAAGGGGTACTTAATTGAGGACACAGTATACCAGAATCGAATATACTGTTTTACCCTCTGCGCGCAAATGTTGCTTCTGTGCACAATTGCACAATTAAATTGAACAATCGTAAGAATTATTGTTCTCCTTCACCTTTGTACAGGAAACACACACACACACACACACACACACACACACACACACACACACACACACACACACACACACACACACACACACACACACACACACACACACACACACACACACACACACACACACACACACACACACACACACACAACATTCGTCGTGAAAAAAAAATAGCTAGTGTGCTCAAGTAACATTTATAGAAAAATTACCATTTTTAGTACCACAATAAGGTAGGCAAAAATAATTCTCACAAAATCTGAAAAGAGCAATTGTCATTATTATCCCCTCAGAATAAGTTCAGTATGTGAAGAGTTAAAGTATATCTCCTAAGAAAATTTCAGGGTAATACATTTCCCGTTTGTTGTACAATTATTGTCAGTGTTGCACAATTATTATCAGGGAATGCAGTGACGTTGAAATTTGTTGCGTAGATTTCTATGAGATCAATTTCTATCAAAACTAGAAATTAATTCGTTAGCGGTAAATTAATGCTTGTGTATTATTATTGATTTGTCATTATTGCAGATGATAGAGAGTAAAATAAGCGAACTTTAATCACTATTACCATCATCAAATAAATTAAACAAATTCGTCACGAATCCTTCCAGCCTGATACATATTGTTAGTGTATAATTGGTTCATGTTTCAACTCGTTTTGGAACGTGAGGCATGTTTTACTTCTCCCAGTCATGTTATTATCCTTACACAAGTAAAAGGAAGTAGTGTCACAATGGTCATGGTGTTATAGGACGTAGCTTCAATTCGTCGAAATCGCCAGGTTTCATAGTTTCCTTTCACGTTTCCTCATTAGTTTCCGTGTTTGATAAAAGAAGGAAACGAAAGATAAAGCGAGATCGCATATACATGACGCCACAACAAACATTCGAAAGCTATCTGAAAATAATACTTCATAAGTTTTTGTTTGTTTGTTCAATATCATCAGAACACATACTATTTACAGTCTCGATCTAGCATCGATAACTGTCTTCCTTTACAATTAAAGGAAGGAGAAAATACTGTAGAAGAGTTCCGTATTGCTTACAGAAAGGAAATTAATATACCACCAATATAACATCACTAACTTTGTGAAATTTCATTCATTCATTAATCAAATATTTACTTTAAAGCATTTCATTTCATTTCATTTCATTTCATTTCATTTCATTTCATTTCATTTCATTTCATTTCATTTCATTTCATTTCATTTCATTTCATATTTATTCTCATTTCATTGCAACAAAAACACGAGCACAAAATAAATTTATATCTATACAAATAAGGTAAATACGAACATACCTAATACAATTTATAAACACACACACAAATAAGTGGAAACACATGTCATTTCTATTTAGTGATATGATATAATATGAAATATAAAAGAATACAATGAATGAAGGAACTTATATTGAAGCATTTAAAAGCTTGTTAAAATTATGAGTTCCATTAATTGTTTATTTATAACTAGACTATTATAACTGTGTTACTAATAATAACAGATAAGTAACTTAGGAAAAATATACAAAAACAAAAGAAAAAATCAAACAAAAAACAACAAAATCGGGAAAACAGTATAATATAACGTAAACATAAAGGTCATCGGAGATACACATACAGACTGGTGCTTAGGGTACCTGTGCGTGTGCACGCACTCACACACAGACATATGCAGAGACACACGCATATATATACACGCAGACATACAAGCACACACACACATACATGCACATAATTACACAGTACTCACACATGCAAGTACATTCGAGCACACGGGTTGGTCACGAGTGATGTGCATTTCTTCCACGTTATAAGGTAGATATGGGGTTATAAAACTGAAAAAAGGCATACACTTCTTATCGCTTTGCATATAGTGTACCTCATTACTGCCTAAATAGGAAAAAATGAGAAAAAAAATGAAAGGAATTTCGTTTGCAGACATGGGTCAAAATGTGAAATTTATATATAGTAATATTCTGATTTATTCATATCGGGATGTTTCGAATGACATGGTTAAATAACCACTTTTACACTCACATTTCAGAAAGACAATGAAATCTCACATAATATCCACAGAATCTAGGAAAATAGGAAAAAAAATCTAGAAAGAATATGATAAGAATGTAGTAAGATTTATTATGATAATATTATAATAAGTCTTATTATTATAACTCTAGTTGCTATACCTTAGGACGAATTCTTTTGTTCTAGGCCTATTCTTTCGAGTCCCTTCAACGCACACATTTTTCGCCTTAACGCTCTCCTCCCTATCGTGACGGAATAAACCTATTGTGTGGATTCCCCCTATGGTGGTTTTTAATGTTGTTATAATAATTATTATAATAAAACTATTACTTACCTAAATAATATAATAAGACTTATATAGCAGAGATAGATTAAAGCATATCTTTGTTCGTGTACGCCCGACTATATACTTAAAGATAAGTATACCCCCGTATCGACATATTCGGTCCCCGGGGTGGAAGGGCCCCGAGGGGGGGGGGGGTGAAAGTGTGTTACCGTGAGGAAAGACCACTGGCTTCAATTCCCCCGACACAAACTTATTTCTACGTTTCCTCTCAACGTGCAAATTAATTCGATTCAGCTCTGCTTGTTTCGACAGCAACGAAAATCAAAGAGAAATGGAGGAAATTGAATAATGAACAAAAATGGAAAATCTGGATTTTGTTAGGGGTATGTCCCCCTCACCCACTACCTGACTTACGTAGGCGGTGCGTTCTGGGGTATATGGATTATTTCTGCATCAACAATTGAAATCTCGAATTTTATAGCGTCGGCATGGAAGGATTATAATCATACGTTAAATGATTGTCCCGCATCATTTGATTGAGGATATCTTGCGTGCCGAAGACACAGGGGAAGCTATTCTGATCAGAATTATTTCTTTGAAGAAAAGTTATTTTTTTTTTTGCTACCACAGCAAGTTGAATCGAGGATAGAAAAAAAGGTAAGTTAATAGTATTTTCCAACCTTTTCCTATCGTCATGTAATTACAAATCAATATTGAACATGGCATTTTACGGCATATTCTTTAATTTTGAATTTCAAAAGCGTTAATCCACTTATTTATGGTTGTAACACATTTTCCCTGTATTCATTCCTCCAATATCTTGAGCTCGACTTTTTTTTCAACCGTCGCATCAAAGTCGCAATAAAACTATCTTGATATTGGCTCGAGTGCAATAAATACCGTTAACAGTAAGTTGAAAAAAAAACTAGGTTATTTGTTGACATTATTCTAATACCTACTTTTCACTTCAATTGAAATGTCTGTTTATAAAGCGTTTCTTTTTATGGTAAATTGTATTTTATTTATATATATATTTATTTATTTATTTATTCATTCATTTTTTTTTTTTGGTTTATTAATTTTGCATTTTACCATCACCCAAACTGTAAGATTGATGTGTATTAGATTTTTGCACGTTGTGAATTTTTTTACCAGTGACATTGTTGCTTGTCTGCGACTATAATTTTTTTTCTGTGATAAAGCTGTTGAAAATTCGCCCATTTTCGGCATAATGGTATGATGTAAAACGGACATTAACTAATGGGTAATTTCGAAATCCTTATAGTGTTTAGGAAATTAAACCATTAATGCAATAAATATATTTCATCTCCCACAATGGCACGTGTTATGCTTGTATACTATCTATCGCTATCCTTTAATGTCAATCAAGCTAAAGAAACCCGATTTTACGATAAACCTAAACTGTCAGATTGTCGCGTCCGTAAATTCCCCAAATGTTTGTCCCAAACAATATCGGAGCTATAAAACAGCAGCTATATGTCTCCCTGGAAAAAAGAAGAAGTTTCCAATGTCTTTATGTTTACATAGTATGATTTCAATGCAGGAAACCCGCGGAAATCAGTATTTTTCCGCGACGGAAAAGACTCTGTTTTCCAGTGGCGGATGATCGTCCCCCTCAAGGTGATGCTAAATCATCACGTTGGGTGAACGGCGCGCCCCGGCCTCGAGAGACGGGCGTGCGTTGCATGTGATGCCAGTACTTTATTTCCGGTGACATGAGGGGTACTACATGCATGCATGCGACGCAGCGCTGTGAATATTGTGAACGCGGGTCTGTCGAGAGACATGTAGACATGGTCGGGTAGGGCGGGGCGAGGAGGCGGGGAGGGGGGGGGGGGGTAAAATAAGTTCACATCGGCTAGTCCTGCAAAAGAGTCGCATGGGTATCACATAATAATCAATATGGGGTTGTTTTGCTTGCAACTGGCATTTAGTTCCTTCTGTTGGGAATTTCATACGCTTAGGTGCCATTTTCATGGTTGGAATTTCTTGGCTGGTCATGTTGATGCGTTAAGTACCTGACAATCTACATCCTTACTGCTTACTGACATCAAGTACACTGTAAGAATTGCGTTTATCGGGTAAACGCTTTCCTAAACACATTAGTACATGTGTTCAAAGGCTGAACGCCCTGTGTCAAATCATTAAAGTGATAGGCTAACATTGTGGAGCTTCAATTTAAAAAAATGTCAAATTTTGATACCTGAACTACATAGTAGTGTTCATATGGACAAATAAACACCCTAGAATTAAAAAAAAACGTTTGGAAAGTTACACTGCCAATGGCAAGTTATGCATGAATAAACAATTAAAACTCGGGGCGAGTTTAAATAGCGTAGGTGTACACACAGTAAGTCTATGGGAGAAAATGGGCAGGTGAATCCGATCAACTTACGATTTTCACTTTTTTAAAGCACTAAATAATCATTTTGAAATACAATTTTTTCAGGGCGTCATTTTTAGACCTTATCAAAGACAATGGTAGCATGGGGAATCATGTAGCTCAGATTTTTTTAACTGTGGTACATGTTAGCCAATACCTTTAAACATCGATGTCCAATTTCTAAGCTCTAAGTGAAATGATCTAAACATGCATTTTCTCTAAATACATCTTTGATATCACTTTCTAAACACACGTTTAAAGTGGCACCACAGGTTTTTTTTTAACCCCCTTCTGTCGAATTCACACCATTTTAATTTTTAACGAAGGCAGGCTTGTTCAAACCAAGATTTCCGAAATTCCGATACTGATTAACGAACTACTCTCTGAAAAAAAAAATGAGTGAAAATATTCTCTCTTTGAGGAGTGAATTTCAAAAAAGAGTAAATTTGGAGTGAAAATTGACGCTTTTCACTCATTTCGGAGTGACCTCAATGATCACTCAAAATCTCGAGTGATCCCGAGGTCACTCCAAAATGAGTGAAAAACACCAAATTTCACTCCAAATTCACTTCAAAGTGACTCTGAATTTACTCTTTTTTGAAGAGTGAAGAGTGAATATTTTCACTCATTATTATTTTTAGAGAGTATATATAGATCAAACATATCCTCAGAGATAAATGAATTGATGGTATTATTGATGGTGACATATCTAGTTGGATAGAGAGAATGTAAAAATTGTTTTACAAACGGACAATCGTACGGAGATTGTATGCCGCGCTGTGTTGATAATGGTGACGTCTCTAACTTCCACTCTTTGCATTTAACGTAGAGGTCGCACTATTACCATGATTACCGAAAGAACGCAGTCGGCTTTTTTATTAAACATTGTTTATCCGTGACGTAAAAAGATTGACCCGAAAGAAGTAACGTTGTGTTGTTATTTACCGCTTTTCCTTATCTAACGTCTGTTTCCCTTCATCTTTGCGAAAAACAGTAGGATTTTTTTTG